>APFE030025643.1:114476-158790 GCA_000404065.3 Pinus taeda | reverse complement strand
GCAATGAGCACAGAAATAACAAAGCCCTAACTTCATCATCAAAAGTTACCCCTACAGAACTTAACTGACTTGTAATTGTATTAAAATCATTTAAATGATCAGCAACAGATCCACCCTCTGACATCTTCATATTAAATAAACGCTTCATAAGAAATACCTTATTTGAGATCGAGGGTTTTTCATATAGTTTGGCCAATGTCGACATTAAACCCTCTGTTTTAGTTTCCTTTGAAATATTAAATGCTACCAACGACGCTAGGCACAACCGTATTGTTCCAAGTGCCTTTCTGTCGAGAATATTCCATTATGTGTCTATCATACTCATCAGATTCTTTGTCTTTTTTCTCAATGGTAGGTACAAATCTCTCTGATATAAATAATCTTCCATCTTCATCTTCCACGGCTGGTAGTTTTGGCTGTTAAATTTTTCAACCCTAAACCTACCATCTTCCACCATTGCTCCCACTCGAAGCAGGAATCCTTATCTCCTGCGAGTTTATCAGCCAAATAGACCTTCAGCTCTGATACCAGTTGTTAGAAAATTATATATTACAGAGCAATGGAACATATAAAATATTGCAGAAATAAAAACACAGAAAATGCATAAAACAAGAGAGACACAGATATATGTGGTTCACCCAGTTTGGGCTACGTCCATGGAGAAACATCCAATCCTTCTTTTTATATTATCTAGCAAACTGAAGAGACACAACCTACAACAGATCCGCTGTAACACCCTCTTCGATCTCAATCTCCTCTCTTTTCCTCACTCAGAATACAGATCTACATAGACACAATACAATTCCCTCATATATAGTGAGGGGTTGTGTCATTTATGAATCCTCAGTTTTTCACAAATTTAGTTGTGATCTCTGTGTTTGACATGTTACCTAAGGGCACCCAACAGTTCATTCTCAGCACCATGTCTGGACCAGGTGAGACTGTAAGCACCGGAGGGACTGTTTCCTCTGAAGGAGTGGCTCCAGAAGTTGTAAGAATGGAGACTCTAAATCCTGTGCCTATGGCACCGAGGTCGCCTAGGTCAAAGCCCACTCCAGTGCATGAGAATCCCAAGCCCAAGAAAGACAAGAATAAAAGGCCAACACTAGTCCGTGAGTCACCAAGGAAGCATTGTGCCACCTTGGCTTAGAAGAAATATAAACAGTTAGCGAAGGATAAGGGGAAGTGGTGGATTTGGAGGCCAAAGAGGGCACGAAGGATATACATGCTGAGGGAATGGACCCCATCTCCAAACTATTGGATTACATCCCTCCACCCAAGGGAAAGGTGAAGGTCATTAAGGACCCAAATGCAGGGAAATTCCTTCTAAATATGCCACTCCTACTAGAAGGCATCACCTTTGAAGGCTCGCACCTCACGTGGATTCCCAACTTTAAAATGGAATACTAGGCTTTGCCGAACCATGAGAGGTTCTCCCACCTCACGACTGAGAAATACATTAAGTGGGTGTACTGCAAAGAATCCGGTGTCACCGCGTTGGAGCTAGTCGAGTGGATTCGTGGAGTGAATCAGTGGGTGTTGTTGAACCTGCTGTGGGTGCCCCACTATCACCGCTCAAACATCAACATTATTGTTATCAAGCAGTTGCTAACCTTGGTACATGATGGATGTTTGTGACTGAGTGCACCGATCCCAATCACAGACATGTTGATCCATCAGATCATGCTCCTACCACATTTAGGCTTAAATCCAACTAAGGAGTTTGGCTGAAAAACCAGTGAGCGCGACTTGGCGGAGAGGATGAAGGAGAAGTTCAATCTAATTAAGAAGCCACATGGGTACTCCATCACATCTATCACTGAACTTGCAGTGCAAGTTTCCACATAGATCCTTGCCGGTAAGGTCATGAGGAAATGTGCGCAGACGAGGTTCTGACGCCCGTGATCTCGTTAGCTACACAGTGCGTAGAAGGCGTACAGTTTAACTAGTTGTGCGACCTCTACGATGAGTTCCTCATGAATTTTAGTGAGGCTCACGACGAGAGTAATACATTCCATTACGTGTGGTTGTTTCTCTCGATTGTGCTAGTGGCTTGGGAGCTACCGGAGGACAGCCAATTTCCTCCCTTAGAGAAAGGATTGCTAGAGGCTACAGAGGTTGCCTCCCTTTAGAACACAAAGGATGTCACGTGGGTCACGGAGACCAAATTTTTCTTGGTGTTGATGGAGGCGAGCATTCGCATGGCCATCAACCAGAAGCCATGGTTGTCCCCAATGGTGTTTTAGTAGCTATCAGAGTACGCAGAGTTTAAGGCTGACTTCCACCACATATATATGAAGGTGTGGAAGGATCCGAAACATAAATGGTTTGACCTAGCTTACCTTACTGAATATGATGCTATGCATGAGGTTATCAAGTGATGGTCGATAGATTGGCATTCTCCATCCGATCTAGCCGCAGGTAGTAGCAAAAGGTGCGGGGAGTTCCACGAAGAAGAAAAAGAAGGAGGCAGTGAAGCAGGCATCCAGAAGTTGGCCAAGAAACATATAAAGGAGGCTAAGGAGAAGGCCCGTCTAGGAAAAAAGCGCATTGCAGAGCAGCAGGCCGAATAGGAACAACACGACTCTCAACAAAGCGATAAATCCCCTTCACCCCAGGCCGAGGAAGAGGAGCAGTCAAAACAGGGAGGCGGCGAAGATGAAGGAAAGAGCACCCCCTTATGGTTGAAGAATTACAGGGAACAACAGAAGTCGAAAGCAATGAAGCCGTCACTGGATCCCATCACGCTCACAGAAGGAAATCTCGACAATTTCGGAGACAAAGTGTGTGATACCATAGCAGAAATTTTGCAATAGTTTAAAGAGAAACACCTGCAATAGCTGGGCATGCTTTAGAAGGATTTGTGTGGGTTGTAGAGCCAGACTAGAAGGATCTAGGTGGGCGTAGGGCATGTAAGCGCTGCACAAAGAACTCTAGAACTAGGGACTAGCCAGGCTGCCGAGATGGTTAGTTTAGTCGATCTTCGAGTAGTTAAACTACCCGAAGGATCTTTGAGTGCGGAAGTGGCCGATGACAAGGTTATCGTGAGTAGTCTAAAGAACATAGGCCTCAACCTCACAGTGCTCCCCAATGAGTATATTCACACGCTGTAAGCAGGTGTGACAACAGAGTTACTAGTGCGCAAGCAGCGCGCGCTCAGCCTCATAAGTGGATATCGAGTGAACAATGAGAAGATATTCACCTAGAAGATAGAGGCATTGAAGGCAAAGGAAATGATCCAGGCACAGAGCGCCTAGTTGGCGGTCGCGGTGGCAGAAGCTTGTAGAACAGTGTCGAAGTTGCACATATCGGAGGAAGCAGTGCTTGAGGCAAAGATCAGGAAGCTTGCAGTGGGTGTTTACGATGCCAAGATGGAAGTGGGCCGAGTTCAGTTCGAGCTCAACCTAAAAATCACAAAATTGGAGCTCAAGTCATAGCCTTTGACCCCGCTAGAAGTTAAGGAATAACGTGACATCGTTGTTAAGGATGGACTAGCTACTCTCGATGCCGCGGTGGTGGACTGCACAACACTATTTGAGTAGGCGATTGAAGTAGTCACAGCCCTGCAGGAAGATCCCAACTTGCAAAGGTTAAAGACAAAGACCTGCAAGTTTCAGTAGTGGTACGATGAAGTGCGAGTGAAAGCGCGCACATTGGCTACAGTGCAATGCCTTGCCAAGTTGCAGGAGGGCAAGCAACTACTTACATAAGTGGATGTCGCGCTGAAAAAAGAGGCAATCCTTAAGGTGTGGTTGGATCCTTGGTTAGAAGAAAACTACCAAGTCCCCGCCAACATACAAGACAAGTTGGCGAACCTAAAGCTTACACAACAAAAGATCAAGCAGGACAGTGAAGGACCAACCATAGAGCAGCTAGTCAAATAGGTGAAGCAGGCAACCTCACAGAGTGCGGTTGAAGTAGTAGTGGTTCAAGTGGAGGTGGGGGATCTTCACAGCAAGATCTTTGTGCCAGCTGAGTGACTCGAGGGTGAGTCACGAACTTTGTGTTGTGGTCCTGTTGGGATGGGGTCCCCTGGTTCATTTTTGGGGCAAAAGCCCAAGTTTTGATGTAAAAAGATGTAAAGTTTCCGCAAGTTGTGGTCCCAGAGCATGTAGTTAGTTAAAGAATCAAAAAGGGTTTTACCCTTATTTTATGTAACTTGAGTGAGATTTGAAGATCTACACATGGTCCGCGGACCATGGGATTGTATAAATAGGTGTGTCTTAGGAATGTCTAAGGCAAGTAAGTAAGTAAGAACTCTATGGGTGCAAGTGAAGAATTCTAGCATGGAAGTAGAAGTCTTAGAGGAGGGAAAGGCTTTGCAGCTGAGTGTGCAGAGGCCTAGAGTAGTGTCCGTAGCTGAGTGCGTGAACCCTTGCAGATGAGTGCATAGGGAAATTTTGATTTTGTAAGCTTAACTGAATATCAATAAAGAAGATTGTTACAGAAATTCTTGTGTTTTATCTATTATCTTATGCTATGTATGAATGCGCTTTATGCTATGATGAATAATGGGTTTATGAAATAATGATGTATTGATGTGCGACTTTACTTGTTATACATTGTTATCTGAATGCAATTAATGTTAAGTGGTTATGCGAAGATTATAATGCTTTATGTTAAATTTATCAAACAATTAAGCAGACCTAAGTAAATAATGGTCTAAGGGTAATCTAAGGCGTGTGTAAGAAGCTAATTGACTTGTTCAGGGTTTGCAAAAGCCGATCGTAGACCTTTGCGAAGGTCTAGAAGTTGATTGGAGGGGGTTACAACAACATGCCACAAGAGTATAGAGGTCTGAGTGAAGGCAGATCTAGGTAGCCAAAAAGACATCATATTGATCTCTGGGTGTGGAAACTTGCTTCTAGCATCCCCCCTTACTTCTTCGGGTGAGACCCCAATCTGTGCACCACGGATTGATGCCGAAAGTGCCAGTATTGTAAGGATTTATTTAGCACAACTAACTCTAAACCTGGGTCAAGACCCCCTAAGCCAACATCA
This sequence comes from Pinus taeda, assembly GCA_000404065.3. Lineage (NCBI taxonomy): Eukaryota > Viridiplantae > Streptophyta > Pinopsida > Pinales > Pinaceae > Pinus > Pinus taeda. The sequence goes on along the minus strand of APFE030025643.1, from coordinate 153,789 downwards.
CCATTCCCTTTCACATAAGATTTGACATAAATTTTTCCCTTTCATCATTAAAAATGGGTTTCTTGATCAAGTTATCTACCTCCGAATTAATTGTTGGTCCTCTATGAACAAGGCATAATTCTAACATTTGAACCATTTTGAAAAGGGTGAATTGAAAAATCCGCCATGTCACCAGGGTTTCTATAGATGAAAATATAAATGTTAAAACTATAATCATCAAAATTTCTAGAAGGGCTTGTACAGAACTGCCAAGGTAAAGAGAGAACAAATTCTGAGCCTTGGTCTTTGCCAAATTAAAGTCAAAATATTGGATATAAGGCAAGAGGCTGCAAATTTGTAGAAGCAAGAAAGTCCTTTGTCATAGTTGGGCTAGAATTTGAGAAATTGGTTTGATGGGAGAAAAGTAAAACAAAATTTGTGCAAACATTAATCTCTCATAGCTTGACAGAAGTGGTAGAGAAAATATTAATCTCTCCTACCTTGACAGAAGTGGTGGTCAAGATCAACACATACAATAACTTTGTGGTGGAATATTATCAAAATTTATAGAAATATATGCAAGCGTGTACAGTAATAACCTTGATAAACATGCCCATTTAACCTTGCAACATTGTTTGTAGGAAGAAAAAATTATATTTCTTTTTTCGAAACATGTAAGTTAGTATATTACAGTTTAATGAATATGTTTTCCTATTATCTTATATGGTTTCAGCCTTTAACAAAACATTCTCCAAGACTTCACAGTGTTTTATTATTCAGTGAAAGATTTTCCAAGATCTTACAATATTTTATAATTCAGTGAAATAATCGCCATGATTTTACAAGATAATGTAATATGGTCAGAAATTCGCCAAAAAAATTATATATACATATTATATTATTGATAAAATCACCTTCCATTCTTCCTATGTATCATGGGAATTCACCCATTTATTATACATATAAATTTAGGGGGGTTATTAAAAATTTCCTTGGTGACTGCTATATAGCGTCTCTCTTACCACACTTGAGAGTGCCTCTGTCAAAACAAAAGATAGCTATGCAAGTTGAAGCCTTAGAGATTATGATGGGGCTCAATGCCTCGCTCATACAAGATACGAACCTTGGAGTGCAACAGATTCACTCACAGCTTCAAAGCCTACACTTGGAGTTATAGAGCCTAAAGAAAGGAAAGGAAGCCCAGCCAGAGGTGTGCACTAAGGTCTGGGGTTTGAAGTGCAAGAGCCATGGACACAATAAGGACCATTGCCTGGTTTATAAGAACTATATTATGGGGGGAGGGCATGTTCCCATGAAACTGGAGAATAATGCTAGGCCAAGCATAGGTGCTGCGCTGTGGTGCACTATCTATTAGGTTATAACACAACACGTGGCCGATAATTTCCATTTACTGCAGAAGTTTGTATAGACCCCTCATGAGTTTTTTTTGAAATTTCTGTAAATATGTGGGACATGATGAATTCCATTGTAGGAGTTATGAGTTAATGATGGATAGAACCCCTACCTACTATATGCAGGCAGAGAACCGGCCTTAGGATCATGACACCAGAGTTGTGCGTGAAGGATTCCAAGGCCGAGGATGAGGAAGAAGGGGCAGACTTGGTCAAGGGTGTGGACATGTAATCTACTATAACGGTGGCGAAGCAGGGCACTTCGCGCAAGATTGTAAAAACCCCACACATTCGTCATGTTAGTATTGTCGATAGTTTGACCATGTGATAGAGGAATGTTGGTCCTTATGGAAAAGATGCAAGAAAGAAAGTGCATCCCCAGTAACCTATGCAAAACATTTAAATTATGAGGGTAGAACCCCGCGAATAAGACCAAATCATAAATATAGTGACAATAAGTTGTATGGCGACTGGTACAGATAAAGGAAAGTAGCCTAAGGATGATGGGTGGGTATGAAAGGCTGTTGAGAAGGAAATAGACTTTGATCTTAATCGTGCTAAAAATACCTTCATTAAAGCAAACAAGAACATTGTTGAGGCCTCCACATCAGGAAGCCAGGAGAAAATTTCAAAAACTAGTATGACACAAGAGGTATATCCTTCGATACTATCTACTTGTCTGAAGACATGTATGAAGTTACTACGCGATAAGAAAGAAGTAGAAGTATTGCAAGAGTTAATCGACAAGTGTGCAAATAAAGAAAAGAATCCTGCTGAACAGTGCACTATGAGGAAAATTGGTAGGCATAAGAAGCGCATGGGGCACAAGATGATGTTGACCGCACATATATATGAATATGAAATGGACTAGGTCATCTTGGATCTGGGGTCTGATGCAAATTTCCTACCTAAGAAAACATGGGAAAAGATGGGGAGACCTGCGCTACAGTGGTCTCCTATTCAGCTGCACATGGAAAATCAACAAAATATTATTCCAATGGGGTGCTTATATCGTGTAACGGTTGATATTGAGGGTGCGAGTGCACTGGCTGACTTTGAGGTCATTGAAATAGTGGATAACAGTAACCTGTACCCTGCACTACTAGGAATTTATTGGGATTTTGATTTTTATATGGACGTGGTAACCAACTTGAAGAAGCGGAAGATGACATTTGAGAGGAATTCACTCAGGGTTGTAGTACCACTAGATCCTATTGAAGGAGCGTTTTATACTGAACCTGTTCGCGACTTCGTGGAAAGTGATGATGAAATAGATAAGATATACAAGATCAAAATGTGATATGAATATTGGATCAATCCTTCGGCTGATGGATTAATTGCATGGGACAGGGATAGCTCCTGCACCTCAGATTCAGACGAAGAACTTGAACAATAGTAGAACCAGTTGCATGAAGTATCTACGCTTCGTTGCAATATGATGACCAAATCGCTGTGGTGTGTCACAATTGAGGTAAGGAAGATTCGGCATTATGATGGTTTGGCTGATGTGGATTTGTTTTAAGTGAATTCAAAAGAGAAGTACCAAAAGAAAATCTCTTCCAGGCACTAGAGTGGGCGCTACATGCTACGCCTTCCCATAGGTGGGGTACTCACAAGGAGAACTTTGTTGCATGGAAGGAATACAAAAGGATGATGGAATTAAGGTTTGGATATGCTAACACTCAGATGATATAAAAATACTATGGGAAGGATGATCCGCACAATCATTTGGCATGATGGACTAAGGCTTGGGGAACATAACCACAAATAGAATGGGTGCACATTTTCTGTCATACTTTAGATAAAATCCAATGAACTGGTATTTAGAGACATAGCTTCACCACGGGACAGCTGAATGGGATATCTTAAGGGATATTTTTCTATTAACTTTCAGCTTTGAGGATGGGTTTGAGTGCATTGATGAAGTGCTCCAGGTGATAAAAGAAGATATCTTCAGAACAACTAAGGAACGAGTAGAATGGGCTTAGCTGGATTGGAGTACACAACTGCACCATGTACTGGAGTGTTACAATGTGACAGCTGAAGAGGAAGAAAAAGACCTGTGAAATATTAACATTCCATAGAAAGAAGGAAAATGCAAAGTTGAAGGAACAAAAGCTACGAACCCGCATATATTAAAACCTTTGAAAACTAGACAAGTAAATATTGGATCTAAAGTAGATCCTAAGTTCACAAAGATAGGAGACTATTGGGATGAAGATACAATTGATAAGGTAGTTGAACTATTGTGCGAGTACTAGGATTTATTCCCAACAAAGTTTTTGGATTTGAAAGGGATCGTCAGATATTTAGGTGTTATAAAGATTACGTTGAAGCCGAATGCGAAGCCCGTTAAGCAGAGACCTTATTGGCTATATACAAAGTATAAAGAAAAGGTGCGCTAAGAGCTAGATAAGATGCTCGATGTCAGTATTGTTGAACCAATAGAGGAATTTGATTGGGTAAGCCCAATGGTGGTCCAAGAGAAGAATCAGAAAGGCAAAATTTGAATATGCGTAGATCTAAGAAAGTTGAATGATGCATGCATGCATCATCCGTTTCCAACACCATTTACAGATGAAGTATTGGAGAATGTTGGTGGACAAGAGGCGTATTCGTTTACTAATGGATTTTCAAGATACCATCAAATAAAGATCGTGCTGTAAGATCAAAGAAAGACAACCTTCGCAACAGAGTGGGGTTGCTTTCAATATACATAATGCCATTTGGATTGAAGAATGTGCCTGCAATGTTTTCCTGAGTAGTAATCACGACATTCAAGGAATTTATTCACAAATTTTTTGAAGTCTATTTTGATGTTTGGATTGTGTTTGGGTTAGTGAAGCACCATGTTACGAGCCTGTTCCTTATGCTACATACATGTTAAAGGTACAAGATCGTGCTGAACTTGAAGAAGTGCATATTCTGTGTGCCCTTTGGAATTTTTCTTGGTCATGTTGTATGTAAGTAGGGATTGATGGTGGACCCTGCAAAGATCACTCTGATTGTCAATTTGGAAGCTCCTAGGAATGTAAAACAGTTGTGCACGACATTGGGCCACACTAAATATTATAGAAAGTTTATCAACGCATTTGCTCAAATAACCGCACTGGTGAAAAAATTATTGAAGAAAGATGCGATGTTTTGCTGGGACGAAGACTGTCAGCATAGTCTCCATGTCTTGAAGGAAAAAATGGTAACTGTGCCTATTTTGGTGTTTCTAGATTGGAAGAAATAATTTCATGTGCATGTAGATGCCTCTTACATTACGCTAGGTGCAGTATTAACACAGGTAGGTGAAGGAGAAATTGATCATCAGATAGCTTTCACAAGTAGAAGGTTACCCAAAGCTGAGAAGAATTACTCCACTACAGAGTGCAAAGGGTTGGTGATGGTCTACGCACTACAAAATTTTAGGCATTATTTGTTGGGTAGACACTTTAAAATGTATACAGATCACTATGCGCTGAAGTACCTAGTCAATAAACATTTATTGGGGGGGAATATCTGCCGATGGTTACTGTTGTTTCAGGAATATGACTTTGAAGTGATTATGAAGCCTGGAAGGCTGAATGCAGGATCTTCCCATTTGTCAAGGATTGAAACAGGCGAAGAATTAAATAATTTGGAGGAAGGACTGTCAGTTGCACAACTCTTTTGAGTGCACATTGCGGATGATCATTTTTCTAATATCATTCAATTTTTAACTATGGGTACAGCTCCAGAAGGCTATTCTACTCAGCAAATGAAGGAATTAGAAGTTCGCTTTGTAAATTTCTTAGTAATTACAGGTCACTTGTATAAGATGGGGATAGATGAAGTATTGTGAAGTATGTTCCTGAGTTTGAACATGCTAGTATCCTCGCTGAAGCACATGGAGGAGTGGTAGGAGGTCACTATGCAGGAAAAGCAACCGCGCAGAATAATTTACGCGTTGGGTTATGGTGGCCGCCATTACATAAGGATTATAAGGAATACTGCAAGGCATACGATGCTTGCCAAAGGATGGGAAAGCCTTTGCGAAGAGATGAATTGCCTTTAAATCCTCATGTTTCCTTGCAGGTATTTGATAAACGGGTCGTTGACTTCATAGGTCCAATAAAACCACTGGGTAAGAAGATGGTACGCGTATATCATTACTACAACTAAGTATTTAAAAAGAGGGGTGGAAGCGCAGCCAATGAAGGATTGTGCAACCACCACTACTGCTTTTCTATTTGAATATGTCTTAACGCAGTTTGGATGCCCTAAGATATTGATGAGTGATAGGGGTACACATTTCTGGAATGAAATGATCAGTGTGATGCTTGAGGAATTCTAGGCGTATCATTAAAAGAACATGCCCTATCACCCACATGTGAATGGAATAGTGGAAGCATTTAATACAATCTTGGAGAATGCATTGACAAAGGTCTGCAACGCGTAGAGGAATGAATAGGATATGCATGTACCAATAGTGCTATGGGCATATAGGACGACCTGCAAGAAATTGATAGGCCAAACACCATTTAGTTTGGTTTATGGGATTGAAGCAGTGATACCTATGGAGTATATTGTGCCAAGTTTGTATTGCAACATTAACAGAGATGGCAGATCTCAAGACCTTGGAGGAGAGGCTCACGCAACTAATGGATTTAGAAGAGGATCGTTTTCTTGTAGGATTTCATCAACAAGTGCAAAAGGAACACGAGAAAGCATAGCATGATAGGCATATTAAGTTGTGCACTTTCAAGGTGGATGATTTAGTGCTACAATATGACAGCAAGTTCACAAAATTTCCAGGGAAATTTCAAATGCACTAGTTAGGGCCATATGTTGTTAAGGAGATCACGGATGGTGGCGTGGTTCAGCTCGCGAAGTTGAAAGGGGAACCATTCCATGGGAAAGTGAAGGGAAGTAGGTTGAAGTTGTATACAAAGGATCCTGCCCCTACGCAATGACTACATGGTAGCAGGACAATCTTAGTAATCCAGGTAGTTGTAAGGGATTGCAGAACAATAAATTACACTACCCGAAAAGAAGAAAATCATAGTATGAGGGCTGCATGACGGAAGACAAGAGTGTGACAGGTGAAGTTGCGCTGGATGAGCTACACCATGGAGGATGGTACTGTGAAGATGGGTCTAAAAGTAGTCATTGTAGTCACTATTCACAATTTGATGGAAAAAAATATGTTAAGAGGAGCGGGTAGGCACCATTTATGGTGAAAATATTTGGAGATCTGCTGCCAAAGATGCATTTATGATCATAAATAGGAGGAAACAATTGGATTTGAATTCAAAATACACTATAAATTGGGCATGTTGGTCTACCAAAGAACACTTTCCATTCTGAAATTTTTTCCGTGAGCCTTGTTGTTTTAATTTTATGAAGCGTGAAGACTCGGAAGAACTCTTTTCACGACCCTTGTTCACAAAATTTTATGCAGAAGCCCGTGAATTTTTATTTGAATGAATGACTAACATGAATCTTATAGAGGTTATTATTTTTTTAATTTGTCATCTTCGACGTGGTGACCCCTAAGATAAAAAGTATGGAAGCTATGCCCACTATTCCTACCGCACCGAGGTCGCCTAAGCCGAAGCAATTAGCTACAAAAGAGAAGCGAAAGAAACCTATACTGGTGAGACATTCACTGAGGATAACCCGTAGGTTTGGTAGAAGGAGAAGAAGGATAAGTAGTCAAAGAAAATTAGGGACCTGGAGGAAGCAAAATTCCAAGGAGTGGAAGAGTTATATGTTGAGGAGGGAGAACCTATTACACGGCTCCCAGAGTATATCCCTCCGCAGAAAGGGAAGACAAAAGTAACAAAAGACCCTGATTCACGAAATTTTATGGTTGGAAGATTGGGATCTCACAGACCATAAGAGATTCCCTCATTTGGCTACTCACAAATACATGAAGAAGATTTATTATGAAGAAACCTAGGTTACGTGGCTGGAACCCATGAAATGGGTCAGAGGTGTTGAGCATGTTGGTTGCAGCACATGCTTTGTGTACCACATTTTCACAGGTCCATTATCAACACTGTGTATGCGCCAACTGCTCGTGTTGGTGCATGATGGGTGGTTATGGATCGATGAACCCATCCCGATCATGGATATGCTCATCCATCGGATTACAAAGTTTCGCTATAAAGGGGTGGACCCTGCCAATGAGTTTGGAGGGAAGAGTGGAGAAAAGTAGTTGGAAGATAAGATGAAGGTTGAATTTGGCTTAGTGAAGAAGTCTCGTGGATATTCTATCTGCTCCATTCAAGACCAGGCAGTGCACTTTTCCACCCAAATCTTAGCAGGGAAAATTATGAGGAAATGTCACATAGACGAGGTTCCAGTGCCGGTAGTGTTGTTGGCTGCCCAGTACGCGAAGGGAGTACAATAAAACTGGGTGCAATATTTGTGTCAGGAGTTCCTCATGAACTGTCATGAAGCACACAAGGATAGTAAACCATTTGATTATTCCTTGCTTCTATTGCATATTGTCTTAGTAGCGTGGTGGTTGTCGAAGGATAGTCAGTTTCCTCTGGAGGCAGAAGAGTTACAAAAGGCAGCGAAGTTCGCTTCGCTGTGGTTGACAAAGGATCCATAGAGGACCAAAGAATCGAATATTTTCTGGATATTAATGGAAATGGATCTGTTGTAACATTATTTGGTTTTGATAAGTTAGTATATTAGGAAAAAATAATATTAAAATGTTAAGTTAGGATATGGATGCAAAAGAAAGAAAAGTTAAAATGTTAGGCCAATTTAATGTTTTATTGGCATCCATATCAATAAAATGTTAGGTGTTAGCTGCCCTAAACAAATAAGTCAAAAGGAAAATAAAATGTTAGAGAAGCAAAAAGAAAAGAGTGGCTTCATTTTATTTTTATAAATGCTCAGGCTGCTAGTCAAAATGTGCCACAAGTCAAATATCAAATCTTATTTTCATGTGCAGAAGAAAAGGCAAAGGAGTAAAGGTTTTACTCTAAGGTTTTATATATCAATTAATTTTGGAATTAATTCCATATCCCTAAGTTTTCAAAACCCCAAATTTCCCCCTTCGCTCATATTACCCTCAACCCACCTATTCCAGAGTTTATTACCCCCCTCATACATTGCAAATATTCCCCTCGGGTGATAAATTAATTCCTGTCGACCCCACTAGGTGTCCCATCACATCATGTTAAATATTCACCACCTCTCACTCCATCTCTACCCATCTCGCAAGATCTGACGTCCCGCATGGAATTTCACCGCCCCATCACCATCCAAGCTTTACCCTTGGGGGGGAGGGCGATGGCGAAATGGGTGGTATTCCAAACCACACCCACCCCTACGTTTCAGCACTATGGATTTTAAGATCCCCCTCGGGTGAAATTGTTAACCCCTCCCCCCCCGAGAAGTTATTCCCCTCACTTCCGATACCCCTCTCCTACTCATTGCACTCCTAACATTCACCTTCCGCCACTAATTCATCCGTTAGCTCCACCAATTACATCCGCTCCCTCCATAATTAAGTTGTTAAGCAGTAAATGGTTTAGCCGTTAATCCAACGAGCCCACGCCATTTTCAACAAAAAAGCCACACTGTTATATAAACTTCCCTTTCACTTGTTAACGGGTTACTAAATTCATTCACTATCACTGTATTGCTTTGTTACAGGTTAATTGGGCTAAACTCCGATGTTTTCACTCGCCAGCAACACTGTCTGCTAACTTGTTTCTAGCCTACTACCTTTGTTTTTGCCCCAAAAACCTGTCTCCTATCTGGGTCTTGAAACCTTCAATCTGATTTTCACTACTGTCCTTATCCTTATCCAAAGATGCCTCCAAAGGACAAAGGACTAGAAGAGCCTGTCAATCCTCTGATTTATCCTCCCATTGATTTTCATCACATCCCTTTGGTTGATAGAGACCTCAAAATCCATGAAACTCTCTACGAATTGGATGTCTTTGAGATGTATTGCTAGCTTGAGGACAAATACATTGACAAATACGATGACATTCCACTGTGGGAGTCCAATTTACCCCACTATATTTTTCCTCGTACCCACAGCACCCCAGAGTTTGTTAGGAAGTGCCATGCATCTTAATTGCCAAGCCAAAGGGCCATCATTACCCCCACTGGAGAAATTATCTTTACTATTACTCCTCAAGCCATATACCAGATGATGCAAGCCCCCAAAGTAGAAAATTCCACCCACTCTTCCTATGAAGCACTTGTTGAGTTATACAAAAAATTAGACTTTTCCAAGAGGGCCAAAACTCTTGAGATGTTCTTGACACAAGATGCCCCATTGCCAAAGAAAAGTCCTCCCTATCCCTCCTCTATTTTCCCTGAGAGAGACAAACAAATTGTCACAATTGTCTCTTAACTCCTTGGCTACTACTCTGATTAGTGGGTAGATGAGGCCATCATAGGATTTTTGTCCATTTTCTCTGTTGATTCTAAGCCCTCCATCATATTAAACTTTAGCCAATTTCTTGCAGAGTCAATTCATCAGCAGCTTATCAAATTCCAAACTGAGGAGGTATTCAAGTATTCTTTTGTATTAGTTTATATGTTCTTATACTTTCAGGGAGACAACATTAACATTTCTTTGCAAAAGTTGGATGAAAAAGGAAACCAGCAACCAGTCATCTTTTGGAATACTCTGGTGATGTAGGAACAAAAGGAATACACATATAAACAGTTCATAGAGATGTTTGTGCATCCAGCAATCAGTCTCTTGGGCAGCAGGGTAGAACCAAGGATCAGTGAGGAAATTAGAAAGGTGTTGCAGTTATTAGACCAGGTTCAGACAAGGGATTGGTACCTCTACCAAAAATATACAGAATTGAGAATATTTGAGTGTGTTCTTGCACCTTACATGCTGCCTAAATTCCTCCCAATGAGGATTTTTTGCTCCAGATTACATAAGGCAGATGATAAATATGGATGAAGTCCACTTTTTTGCTGCCAAGAAGAAGTCCCAGTTTAAAATCAAAACACAAATTGGGCCTTTCATTTGCAACACAAGAGCAGCAGGGGAAGAAGCAGACAAGCTACTAAAGGAAATGCAGTTCAGCCTAATCTTTACCTGGTCATATGATCCATTAGGGACCATTTCTAAATTAAGAGTAGAAACAAAATCTAATCCTTATTTTCACACTACCATACCAGAGATAGAGAAGTACAAAAATTAGCTAGAATGGGTTGGGAATACCCTACAAGAGGAAGAAGAGGGGCTGGTTTCATCCTCTACAGTACAAAACCCTACCATGCACGAGAAAACAGCTAAGAGAAGTAGAGAATAAGAGTCCCCTTCAGGGACTGAAATTTTCAGCGAGGGATTCAAAATTATGTATAGGAAGAAGGCTAAGATTAGTTCCAAAATAAGCCTCAGTAATGACTCAGAGAAGGAGACCATTATCACCACTAATGAGCCACTTGTTTCCTAATTAGCGGGTGATTAGACCACGCAGTCTCCCACTACCTCCACAACTTCACAAGAGAAGCAGCAAATTATGAAAACCAGCACATCTACTTCAGGGGAGACAGAGAAAAGTATAATGGGCATTTTTAAGGAGATAAAAGTCAGGAATGAGGCCTTGAAGATTAACACCTACAACCAGTTCTGGAAGCAGACATCTGGTGCTCAAAGTAGGTTGTTGTTAACCTTTCACTCAGAGAAAGCGAAAACGCAAATGGCATTCCTCCAAGCATAGGTTCCTTAGCCCAAGGCAGCATCAGACTACAAGAAGACAACTTTTGAGTTTGATGTAAAAGATATACATTCCATTGACCAAATGGAGATGCATAAGAAGACTGGGGAAATTATATTTTCAACTGTCACTAACACTGATATGAGCTTGTCTAAACTATAGATTACATCAGCAAATGTCCAATCACAGCTGAAGATGGAGAAGGTCTCTGCACTTGGCAAAGACACCAGGATTAAAACTTTGGAGGACTTGCTGATCAAAGTGGTTTATCACCCTTCAAACATCAATGCCGCAGAAGAGCTTATAAAGAAAAAAAAAAAAGACATAGCAACATTAAGGAAGCAATTAAAATTGCCATCTACATAAGATCCTCTAGCCAAGGATATTGAAGAGACAGAGACACAAAAGGTAGATATGATGAAGCTCATCGTGGAGTATAGTACATAGCTAAAGCAAATGGAGATAGAGATGGAAAAATTGATTAAAGAGAAGGAGAAAGCTCCCAAAATGGTTGTTGCCTCTTTGCAAGGACTCCCTATCACAGCCATTCCTACAACCATATCTTCTAAAATAAGTATAGCAGATGCTGCATATTAGTTAGCAAATGCAGTAAAAACATGTCTCTCCATACTAAAGAGATCAAAAAGTTGTAGGATCAAGTGAAACTTCTACAGGATCATCAAATGAAGATTGAGTCTTTTCATGCAGTAGAGCTACATAGAGCTCAAAATCAAATAGAGGCATGGAAGAAGTTAGCAGATGAGTCTTCTATTGGCTATACACTGGGTCATGTTAAAGAGATCATCTAGAATAATATCATTGAAGAAATAGATGAAATCTGGCCATGTATCCAGATTATTTTTTAGCAGAAGGAATTAATGGAGAAATCTAAGAAAACTATTTCTACTATCAATGCTCAATTGGGAGAAATGCCTGCTATAGCCAACAACATCATAAAGTTCCTCAATTCCAAAAACAGATATGAGTTGGAATATCTAGGAGTGGATGACAAAACATAAACTATTTAGGATGTAAAGAAAGTTTTAACAAAGAATAACTTAGTTGTACAACTGACAGAGAAGTGTCACACTCTGAAGGTAGAAGTTAAAAGGTTTTTCACTAGAATTGATGCATTGAACAAGAAAGGTCTTCCTTCCTTATTTGTAATCAATGACAAATTAATGACCAGAGAAGACTACATGAAGAAGCTTCAGGACATTGCGAAGGATACAACTAAGTCTTCCAACATCAAAGGTTCTATGACAGGCAAAGATTTTTACGAAGGTATCAGCAACATAAGTTTTATCCAACATGAGATAATTTTTTTTTTACAGTAAGACCCACTTTTGCTCGGTATACTGAGGTAGATGAGATCTACCGCAAGGTAACAAAGATTATTATTCCAGATGAAGAACGGTGGGATAAGTTATGTGAATTTCAGGACTAAAGAACAGGTTAGCTTCACCAACGCAACACCCAAATAGTGGCCACTCAGCAACTGTTCTCCTTCAAGGCAGGGCTAGATGTTCAAATTCATTCCTTTTGATTGTATTACTTATTTTCTGTAAGTTCTAAGTTAATAATAGAATGTTGTGTCACTCAAGCATTAATTGAAATATTTTTGTATTTTTTATTAAATACTTCATTCTGTCAAAGTATCAAGGTTGAACCCTTGAACAAGTTATCAAGCAGATTTGTACTAAGCTAGAGCATTTTTGAGATAATAAAAGATTATGGATTTGCCTTATATGGTTTGTATCTCAGTGAGTTGTATTTCATTTTTTTATTCATTATGTCCTCTTCATATAAATCATGTCTTTTGTAGTTATCCTATTTAAAATTTAATTGAATTTTAGTTTCATTTTGGATGATTTGTGAAGTTGTAATTTAAATAAGAGATAAATTTACAGAACTATCTGTTATTGTAAATTCCTCTTTGATAATAATTTGAACTAGATCTTTGTGATAGACTATTCATATTTTGTTGATTAAGAAAACATTGTTTTCTTAATTTCTTCTTATAAATGGTTAAATACTCAATTTGAATATTAAATTAGTTATACTTCTCCATATTCTACTTATCCATCCCACTAAAATCAAAATAACCATGTGCATGTAAAGAACAACCTTTTATTTTATTAAGAATCTATCTAAGTTTAAAGCACTTGTTTATAAATAGTTCACTGGTCATCCAATCATTAAAATCAACAAAGCATTATAGATTCTTTGTCATAACCAATTGACCTTACTTTATCTCAAAGGACAATATCAGATTGGCGTCATTGTTGGGGAGTGAAGAATTGAAAGCTAAATTTTCCCTAGGGCAATGATTCTCCCTTTCCTTTAAGGTGAATAAAGGATAAGGATATAGGTCAGAATCTTTCACCTAGAAATTCCACTGGTCCAAGTTGGCTCCTTTTAAGCCCACTAGATCACGCTTTGATTCTAAGATTTTTAACCCTCTACCAGACCCAGAAAGACTTATTAGGGGAGCCTCTTCAAGGAGAAGACATAGAACCCCTTCTTGTTCTTTAACTTTACACCCTGAAGACATCTCATCTATAGATCCTTTTTCATCCGTACCATCCCATCCTAATTGGACTGAACTACCTCCTAGGGTTTCTGAACTCCATTCTAGAGGAGTAGATCTTCCATTATCGTTTTCAATATATTCACTTGAGTCATATCAAGTCCCATCCATTCCTATCAAATCACCTTCATCTAAGGAAGAATTGGGTTTACATTTACTTGAATTCAAGCCTCAAGATTTCATTACTCCAACTCCTTATTCTATTCCATCAACCTCTAATAATCTTGAAGAGACATTTTCTATCTATTTGAATCCTTTGTTTGAGAATAAGGAAGACATTCCACTAGGAGTTCAGAAGTTGGTTATTAAAACCCTTTTGAAATCCTCAAAAAGGTCTCCTCCCTCTTTCTCTCCTCCACATACTAATACCCCTACAGATTCATCTTCATCTTCATCATCCTCCTCTTCCTCATTATCATCCACTCAGTCACCCCATACCCATCCTGTTTTTATGGCTTTTCGACCTATTGTGCAAACAAGGTATGCTTCTCTAGCTCTCCTTGCAAACTTGGGAAATTTTCCTAATGGATATCTAAATCATCTACCAAGCTTTAATGGAGAAACAGGTCCCTTAGCACAGGATCATGTATGAGCTTTCCTTCATTTTGCTGACAATATGAACATAGAACAGGAAGATGTTTATATGAGATTATTTGTACAATCTTTAGAAGGAAATGTCAGGATTTGGTTTAGGAAACTTAGAGTCAACTCTATTAGAACATAGAATGAGCTCATAACTATCTTTAAAAACCAATGGGGGGTAAAGAAAGATCTTGTTTACTTTCTCACTAAATTTGAAGAACTAAATAAAAACCCCGGGGAACCAATTGCTGAATTCATCAAAATATTTAACAAACTCTATCATAAAATGCCTACTAATTGTAAACCACCAGTAGCAGCTGCAAAGGTCAAATTTTCCAAAGCATTTGAAGATGACTTTGCAGTCATGCTAAGGGAAAGGGTTTCTAACACATTAGAAGACATGCAGACAAATGTTATAGAGGTAGAAGCCAATAGGTTAGATTATGCCAAACTTAAAGGTAAAGTAGAGAAAGAAGAAAGAAAACTAAAAGCTGGGTTTAATGGCTCATCTTCTTCCAAATCTAAACTTGAAGATCAAAAAATTGATGAAATTACATCTTTACTCAGAAACCTTTCTAATAGGATTTCTAAAATTGAAACACAACCTAGAAATGCTCATCAAACTTATGTCAAACCTCAAGCTCAACTCAATTTCGAAGAACTCCTCAAATGCAGATTATTTAGAGACCAGGTTCTGATCAAAATGCTCAACCACCTTTGTTGATTGATGATCAACAACCATAGGGTACAAGCCCTTTGATCACTGAAGATATCAATAACATTCATTCTTCAATAGTACAAATAGAAATAGTTCATTCATCTTCTCCTCAATCTTTTGAACAAGAATAAGGAGATGCTTAACTTTCAAAATACCTAGCATTCTCTGAATTTCTAATTACAAAATTGAATAAGAGATATGATCTAAGACCAAGATCAGGTCCTGGTAGACCTTCAAAATCTACCACTCTAATTGAACTTGCAAGAAAATCCATTCAAACACAAACTCCAACACCTCATAATACAGAGTCATCCACTAAAACCTTTTCATCTGACAAGACCATTTTGAAAACTTTTAATATTGAAAAGGAATTGGAAAGGGTCAAGATTCCTATACCTTTTGCTGAAATTTCCAAAAACCCTGGTTATAAAAATCAAGTGTCTAAATGGATACAATCCTCTATTGTAGATGTTGAGGGAGATGTTATTATTTTTAGAGATGAAAAGCCCTCAATAGTGTTTGGCCCTAGTTCTAATATGATTGATGAAACTGTTCCACCATTTTATGTAACTTTAAAAGCTCATGACTTTCATTTGTATAACTGCATGTTGGATTCTACAGCTTCTCATAGCCTTATGCCAAAGGTAATTATGGACTAGCTTTAGTTACAAGTTACTTGTTCTTATCATGATCTTTACACCTTTGACTCAAAGAAAGTACCATGCCTAGGATTGATCAAAGACCTAGTTTTGACCTTAGCTCAAATACTTGTCAAGGGTATAGTTTTAGACATAGTTGTCGCTGATATTCTTGCCAAGTTTGGCATGCTTCTATCTAGATCATGTTGTGCTAAAATTGGAGGATCACTTCAGATGGACATGTCTTTTGCTACTATTCTAGTCTACGGAGGTGAACATTTAAGGTTATATATGGAAGTCAAATTCCTACATACCATTTGTAGGTTTGATCAAGTAAAAAACCACCCTATCTATGCAATAGATCAGGCTTTTGGTTGCTTTTAGTTATCATCACAAAATGAATCAAACACTCAACTTTCCATTGAAAATATAGTTTCCAAACCTAAAGTTGTAGAATCAGATATTTGGAAACTTTATTTTGATGGCTCTTTCTCAAAAGAAGTAGCAAGAGGAGGAATTGTTTTAATTTCACCAAATCAAGAAAACTTAACTCAGTCATGTAAACTTGAGTTTGAGGTCACCAATAATGTGGCTGAGTATGAGGATTTTCTTCTTGGTCTTGAGCTAGCTAGGAGTTTGAAGGTTCAAAACTTGAGTGTCCTTTTCAATTCTAAGCTTATAGTGAACCAGGTTAGAAATCTGTGTCAAACGAAACACCCAAGGCTTAGGTCCTATAGAATTGAAGCTTGGGACACAATTGAAAATTTCTTTCAAGGATTTAACATAACTACTATTCCCAGAGATGAAAATATGCATGCTGACTCACTAGCTGTATCAGAAAGCTCTTTCAAAATCCATGAGCCAGTATTGTTAAAATACCAAATTCAAGTCAAGTATAGACCATCGATTCCTGATAACCTTAAACACTGGCAGATTTTTGAAGATGATGAACAATTAAAATCTTTTCTTCAAGTCATTGATGAATTCTCAAATATGCAATTTGAAGATCAAAACAATGTTCAAGAATCAAATCAACTAAATCCAGAAACTTCATTCAGTCCTAAAATTATTGATCATGATATCATCCAATTATCTAACAATTTTATTACTAAAGAATTGGTTCCATTGGAAAAACTATTTGATAATAATGATGTCTCTAAAAATGCCTTGTTTAACTCACCTGAAGAAGAAATAGAAGAATGAAATATCGGGACTTTGGATGATGTGAGAAATATTAAATTGTCATCAACCTTACCTTTGGATGTAAAAATCAAATACTCGAATCTTCTTAAAAATTACAATTTTTATTTATTTATTTAATTTTATTTTTTATTTATTTATTTATATTTATTTATTTTATTTTTTAATTTTTTTTGGTCTTATAATGAGTTAAAAACTTATGATACATCTTTGATTGAGCATAATATTCCTTTGAAACAAGAAGCAAAACCCTTTCAACAAAAACTAAGAATAATGAATCCCATACTACTTCCAACCATTGAGAAAGAACTTAAAAAGTTGCTTGATGCTCATATCATAGTACCTTTAAGGTATTCTAATTACGAAGCCAACCTAGTTCCCGTGAGAAAGAAAAATGGTGAGATTAGGCTATGTGTAGACTTCTAAAATCTAAACAAATCATATTTAAAGGATAATTATCCATTGCCCAAAATGGATCATCTACTTCATAAAGTTTCAGGTGCAAATAGGATTTCTATGCTAGATGGATTTTCTAGTTACAACCAGATCATGGTAAGTCAAGCTGACCAAGACAAAATTACTTTCACCACACCTTGGGGTACATTTATGTATGCTAGAATTCCTTTTGGGTTAACCAATGTTGGAGCCACTTTCCAGAGAGAAATGGGTCTAGCATTTGTAGGTAAAACATCTAGATTTACTATCATTTATTTAGATGATTTAACTATTTTCTCTGATTCTGATGAAAATAATTTAAAACACTTGAGCAAGGTTTTTGACAGGTGCAAGAAATTCGGCATATCCATCGATCAAAATAAATCCTTATTTGTTGTAAAGTAAGGGAAATTACTAGGGTATATAATCTACGAGGGAGTTATAATTGACCCAAAGAGAGTTTCATCTATTTAGACCCTATCTCTACCAAGGAATAAGAGAGAGATACAAAACTTCCTTGGAAAGATTAATTTTCTCAGAAGGTTTATCCCTAATTATGTAGAGATAGTTAAGGATATAACTAATATGATAAAGAAAAACAATGAAGTAAAATGGATAGTTTCTGCTAGATATGCTTTTGATCATATCAAAAAGGCTATATTTGAGGCCCCTACATTAGCTAGCACTAATTATTCTTTACCTTTTAGCATATTTTCTTTTGCATCCGAGACAACCTTAGCTATTGTACTTTTACTGAAGAACACAAATGGTGATGACCAACCTATAGCCTTATTTTCCAAAGTTATGAGGGATGTTGAAATTAGGTATGATATTATTGAAAAACAAGCTTATGCCTTAATTCAAGCCCTCAAAGCCTTTAAAACCTATGTCCTGCATTCACACATTACAGCTTATGTCCCTAATCATGATGTTAAAATTGTTTTGACCCAGCTTGATACTGATGGAAGAAGAGGGAGATGGATTGCAAAAATCCTTGAATTTGACCTTGAAATTAAGACCACAAAGCTAGTAAAAGGCAAAGGCTTGGCCAAATTGTTAGCTGAGTCCAACTGCAAAGTATTGGGGATAAATTTGGTTTCTGAAATTTCATCAGGGGAGAACCCACAAGAACCTTCCTTAATATCAGGGGAGAACCCACAAGAACCTTCCATAATATCAGGGGAGAACCCACAGGTACCTTCCTTAATATCTGAGGAGAATCCACAAGAACCTCCTCCTCTCATAGAAGGGGAGAACCCAAAAGAACCTCTTTCTTCAAATCAAGCCATTCTTGTTCACATAGATCATAAATGTCTACTCTCTGATTGGTACTCTAATATTGTGCAGTTTCTTAGGGATTTTCAATGTCCAGCTGATCTTAACTTGAAGCAGTGTAAAGCCTTGAATCTTAAAGTAGTAAAATATTGCATTGTAAATGCTAATCTATACTAGAAATACCCTTTTAATATCCTTTTATTTTTTTAACTGAAAATGAAATAGAGGGAATTAGAGATCGGTTTCATGCAGGGTTTTGTGGTGGACACTATGCTTGGAGAGAAACAACCTACAAAATTTTAAAAGCAGGTTTCTATTGGCCCACACTTTTCAAAGAAGTTGGAGCAAGAGTAAGGAGTTGCATACCATGCCAATTATTTGCAGGAAAACAGAAATTGTCAACACTTCCTTTGGTTCTAGTATTGGTTCATGCTCCTTTTCTGCAATGAGGGTTGGACCTTATATGGGAAATTCATCCACAATCAAGTAATCAACACAGATGGATTTTAACTGCTATAGACTATTTTACCAAGTGGGTAGAAGTCATACTTGTTAGAAATGCAACTGATGTTGTTCTGATTAAATTTATTGAAGAAAACATCCTATAAAGATTTGTTTGTCCTCAAAAGATTGTTACAAATAATGCAACAACTTTCAACAGTGTTAAAATGACTGATTTCTGTAAAAAATATTCAATCTTATTACACCATTCTACACCATAATATCCAGAGGGTAATCGCCTAGCAGAGTCTTCCAAAAAGAGCTTAGTTAACGCCATTAAGAAGACCCTTGAAGACCATAAAAAGAGTTGGGATAGACATCTAATCCATGCAATTTGGGCAAACAGAGTTTCTCCTAAGAGATCAACAGGAAAGTCTCCTTTCTAGTTAGTTTATGGCAAGGAAGCAATTTTTCCTACACATTTAGCTTTACGTGTTATGAGATTCCTTCAGGAATCTTATGAAGAAAAAGATGATTTCTCAAGAAGGATTAATAAAATTATTGAGTTGAATGAAGACAGGGATGAAATTCAGTACAAGCTAAGGAAATACCAAAACAAGATGAAAGAAATGTTCGACAGAAAGGCTAGAGAAGAAATTTCAAGAAAGGTGACCTAGTGCTTAGATGGGCTACAAGGAGAGAAGATAAAGGCAAACATGCAAAATTTGAAAACCTTTGGTTTGGTCCATTTAGCATTGCAAAAGTCAAAGGGAACAATACATTCATCTTATAGAATTTGGAAGGAGAGTATTCCTCATTGCTAGTCAATGGAAAATACTTGAAACATTACATTCAATATTAATTTTTCTTCCATTCATTCATCATCTGTAAATATCCAGAGAGTTTATTTTATTTTTGAAAAATTTGCAAGTGAGTATCTATTTCAACGAAGACTCCATATCCCGAGGAGAAGGCACTTGGATCTGCTTGTTCTCTGCATCCCACATGGGAAGCAGTCCCCAGCCGGAGCCGATGTTGTAACGTTATTTGGTTTTGATAAGTTAGTATATTAGTCAAAAATTATTTTAAAATGTTAAGTTATGATATGGATGCAAAAGAAAGAAAAGTTTAAATGCTAGGCTAGTTTAATGTTTTATAGGCATTCATATCAATAAAATGTTAGGTGTTAGCTGCCCTAAACAAATAAGGCAAAAGGAAAATAAAATGTTAGGGAAGCAAAAAGAAAAGAGTGGCTTCATTTATTTTTTATAAATGCACAGGCTTTTAGTCAAAATGCGCCACAAGTCAAATATCAAATGTTATTTTCATATGCAGAAGAAAAGGCAAAGGAGTAAATGTTTTTCTCTAAGGTTTTATATATCAATTAATTTTTGTATTAATTCCCTATCCCTAAGTTTTCAAAACCCCAAAGTTCCCCCTTCGCTCATATTACCCTCTACCCACCTATTCCTAAGTTTATTACCCCCCTCATACATTGTAAATATTCCCCTCGGACGATAAATTGATTCCTGTCGGCCCCACCAAGTTTCTCGTCACGTCATGTTAAATCTTCACCACCTCTCATTACATCTACACCCATATTCCAAGATCCAATGGCCCGCATGGCATTTCGGCCCCCCCTCACCATCCAAACTTTACTGTCGAGGGGGGATCCGAAATGGGCGGTATTCCAAACTGCAGCCGCCCCTACGTGTCAGCACTTACGCTTTTTAGAACCCCCTTGGGCGAAACTACTAACCACTCCCCCCCATGAAAATTTTTTTCCGTCACTTCCAATACTTCTCTCCTACCCATTACGCTCCTGCCATTCACCTTCCTCCACGACATGTGTCTGTTAGCTCCACCAATTGCATCTACTCCCTCCATAATCAAGTCGTTAAGCAGTAAATGGTTTAGCCGTTAATCCAATGGACCCCCGCCATCTTCAATGGAAGATCCACACTATTATATAAATTTCCCTTTCACTATTAGCAGGATACTAAATTCATTCACTGTCGTTGTATTGCTTTGTTACAGGTTCGCTGGGCTAAACTCCGAATTTTTCACTTGCCAGCAACACTGTCTGTTAACTTTTTTCCAACCTATTACCTCTATTTTTCCCCCAAAACCTGACTCCTCTCTGTGTATTGAAACCTTCATTCTGATTTTCACTATTGTCCTTAGCCTTATCCAAAGATGCCTCCAAAGGACAAAGGACTAGAAGAGGTTTTCAATCCTTTGATTTATCCTCCCATTGATTTTCACCACATCCCTTCGGCTGACAGAGACCTCAAAATCCATGAAACTCTCAGCGAATTGGACCTCTTTGAGATGTATTGCTGGCTTGAGGACAAATACATTGAAAAATATGATGACATTCAGCTATGGGAGTCTAATTTACCACAGTATATTTTTTCCCGTAACCATAGCACCCCAGAGTTTGTTAGGAAGTTCCATGCATCTTATTTGCCAAGCCAAAGGGCCATCATTACCCTCACTGGAGAAATTCTCTTTACTATTACTGCTCAAGCTATAGAACAGATGATGGAAACCCCTACAGTAGAAAATGCAACCCCCTTTTCCTATGAAGCACTTGTTGAGTTATACCAGAAATTAGACTTTGCTAAGAGGGCAAAAACTCTTGAGTTGTTCTTGACACAAGAAGCCCCATTACCAAAGAAAAATCCTCCCTATCCCTCCTTTATTTTCCCTAAGAGAGACAAACAAATCACCACAGTTGTCTCCTACCTCCTCGGCTACTACTTTGATCAGTGGGTAGATGAGGCCATCATAGGATTTTTGTCCATTTTCTCTGTTGATTCTAAGCCCTCCATCATATTTAACTTTAGCCAATTTCTTGCAGAGTCAATTCATCAATAGCTTATCAAATTCCCAACTGAGGATGTATTCAAGTATTCTTTTGTATTAGTTTATATGTTCTTATACTTTTAGGGAGACAATATCAACCTTTCTTTGCAAAAGTTGGATGAAAAAGGAAACCAACAATCAGTCATATTTTGGACTACTCTGGTGATCAAGGAATAGAAGGAATACACATATAAACAGTCCATAGAGATGTTTTTGCATCCATCAATCAGTCTCTTAGGTAGCAGGATAGAACCAAGGATCAGTGAAGAAATTATAAGGTGTTACATCTATCAAACCAAGTTCAGACAGAGGATTGGCACCTCTACCAAAACTACACAGAATTAAGAATATTTGGGTGTGAGATTGCACCTTACAAGCTACCTAAATTCCTCCCAATGAGGAATTTTTCTCTAGAGTACATAAGGCAGATGCTAAATATGGATGAAATCCAATTTGTTGCTACCAAGAAGAAGTCCCAGTTTAAAATCAAAACACAGATTGGGCCTTTCATTTGCAACACAAGAGCAACAGGGGAAGAAGCAGACAAGCTGCTAAAGGAAATGAAGTTCAGCTTAAGCTTTACCTAGTCATATGATCCATTAGGGATCATTTCTAAATTAAGAGTATGAACGAAATCTACTGCTTATTTTCACACTGCCAGACCAGAGATAGAGTAGTACAAAAATTAGCTAGAATGGGTTGAGAATACCCTACAAGAGGCAGAAGAGCAGTTGGTTTCATCCTCTATAGTACAAACTCCTACCATGCAGGAGAAAATAGCTAATAGAAGTAGAGAGGAAGAGTCCCCTTCAGGGACTGAAATTTTCAGTGAGGGATTCAAAATTATGTATAGGAAGAAGGCCAAGCTTAGTTCCAAACTAAGCCTCAGTAAGGACTCAGAGTAGGAGACCATTATCACCACTAATGAGCCACTTTTTTCCTCATTAATGGGCGATCAAACCACACAGTCTCCCACTACCTCCACCACTTCACAAGAGCAGCAGAAAATTATGCATACTAGCACATCTACATCAGGGAAGACAAAGAAAAGTATAATGGACATTTTTAAGGAGATAAAAGTCAAGAATGAGGCCTTGAAGATTAACACCTACAACCAATTATGGAAGCAGACTTCTGGTGCTTCAAGAAGGTTGTTGTCATCCTTTGATTCAGAGAAAGGGAAAATGCAAATGGCATTCCTCCAGGCACAGGTTCCCTAGCCCAAGGCAACATCAGACTACAAGAAGACAACTTTTGAGTTTGATGTAAAAGATATACATCCCATTAACCAAATGGAGATGCATAAGAAGACTGGAGAAACAATATTTTCAACTGTCAGTAACTCTACTATGATTTTGTCTAAACTGCAGGTTACATTAGCAAATGTCCAATCACAGTTAAAGATGGAGAAGATCTCTGCACTTGCAAAAGACACCGGGATTAAAACTTTGGAGGACTTGGTGATCAAAGTGGGTTATGACCCTTCAAACATCAATGCTGCAAAAGAGCTTATAAAGAAAAAGAATTTATACATAGTAACATTAAGGAAGCAGTTAAAATTGCCATCTGCAGAAGATCCTCTAGCCAAGGATATTGAAGAGACAGAGACACAAAAGGCAGATATGATGAAGCTCATCATGGAGTGGAGTGCACAGCTGAATAAAATGGAGAAAGAGATGGAAAAATTGATTAAAGAGAAGGAGAAAGCTCCCAAAATGGTTGTTGTCCCTTTGCAAGCACTCCCTATCATAGCCATTCTTACAGCCATATCTTCTACAACAAGTACAGGGGATGTTACAGATCAATTGGCAAATGTAGTACAAAACATGTCTCTCCAGTCTGAAGAGATCAAAAAGTTGCAGGATCAAGTGAAACTTCTATAGGATCATCAAAAGAAGATTGAGACTTTTCATGCAGTAGAGCTACATAGAGCTCAAAATCAGATAGATGCATGGAAGAAGTCAACAACTAAGTCTTCTATTTGCTATATACTGGTTAATGTTAAAGAAATCATCTAGAATAATATCATTGAAGAAAGAGATGAAATCTGGTCATGTATCCATATTATTTTTTAGCAAAAGGAATTGATGGAGAAAGCTAAGCAAACTATTTCTACTATCAATGCTCAATTGGGAGAAATGCTTGCTACAACCAATAACATCATAAAGTTCGTCAATTCCAAAAAAGGATATGAGCTGGATGATCTAGGAGTGGATGACAAAAAAAAAGAAAAAAGAAAAAATATTCTGGAGCTAAAGAAAGTTTCAGCAAAGAAGAACTTAGTTGTACATCTGATAGAGAAGCGTCACACTCTGAAGGTAGCAATTAACAGGTTTTTCACTAGAATTGATGCATTGAACAAGAAAGGTCTACCTTCCTTATTTGTAATCAATGACAAATTAATGACTAGAGAAGACTACATGAAGAAGCTTCAGGATATTGCTAAGGATACATCTAAGTCTTCCAATATCAAAGGTTCTATGACAGACATAGCTTTTTACGAAGCTATCAGCAACATAAGTTTTATCTAGCATGAGATAAAACACATTTTTACAGTAAAACCCACTTTTTCTCAGTATATTGAGGTAGATGAGATCTACCGCAAGGTAACAAAGATTGTTATTCTAGATGAAGAATGGTGGGATAAGTTGTGTGAATTTCAGGACTAAAGGACAGGTTAGCTTCACCAACATAGCATTCAAATAGTGGCCACTCAACAACTATTCTCCTTCAAAGAAGGGTTAGGAGTTCAACTTCATTCCTTTTGATCGAATTACATCTTTTTGTTAGTTCTGAGTTAATAATAGAATGTCGTGCGACTCAGGCATTAATTGTAGTATTTTTGTAATTTTTCTTAAATACTTCATTTTGTCGAAGTATTCAAGGTTGAACCCTTGAACAAGTTATCAAGCATATTTGTACTAAGCCAGAGCATTTTTGAGATAATAAAAGATTCTGGATTTGCCTCATATGGTTTATCTCTCAGTGATTTGTATTTCATTTTTTTATTCATTATGTCCTCTTCATATAAATCATGTCTTTTGCAATTATCCAGTTTAAAATTTAATTGAATTTCAGTTTCATTTTGGATCTTCTGTGAAGTTGTAATTTAAATAAGAGATAGATTTACAGAACTATCTGTTATTGTAAACTCCTCTTTGAGAATAAATTTCACTAGATCTCTTTGAATATAAATGGTTAAATACTCAGTTTGAATATTAAATCAGTTATACTTCTCCATATTCTACTTATCCATCCCACTAAAATCAAATAACCATGTGCATGTAAAGAACAACCTTTTATTTTATTAAGAACCTATCTATGTTTAAAGCACATGTTGATAAATATTTCACTAGTCATCCAATCATTAAAATCAACACATTATTGATGCTTTGGCATAACCAATTGACCTTAGGTTATCTCAAATGACAACAAGATCTTCGCACAGTAATCAATGAGTGGCCAAGGTTGTCCCCAACCTTGTTCGAGCAGTTGAGGGCCTTCGAAGAGTTCAAGGCCGATTTCCACAATGTATCAATCAAGGTGAGGAAGGACCCTAAGCATATATGGCACAAGCTTCCATTCTTAGTCTCAGAAACATATGTGCAAGAGATTGTGGACAATTGGCCACCAGAGTGGCGTGAACCCACGAACGTTGGAGCAGGTACCAGTAAAGGTGGTGAAAGTTTTGTTGCACAGACAATCATTGCACAAAAGCAGAAAGAAGCAACACAGAAAGAAGCGCGAGATTTGGCTGAGTAGAAAAAGAAAGAAGTTACTCCTAAGGAAGTTGTGGAAAAAGAGTGCGCTACAAAAGAGTGTGTTAAGGCAAATCATACTGGCATAGAGAAAGTTGAAGCTTTAGCTTCCCAACACTCTGAGTAGAAAGAACTATCAGGACAAGGCAAATATGGTGGAGAGGAACAGAGCACTCCATTCACATTAAGGAAGTGTGGTAACGAGACAACTGTCGAGCCAACAAAGAAGCATAAATTAGGTAAACATGCACACATTAACTCGACGATCCTCATAGATGGGGATCTTGATGAGATTGGAGACAAGGTAATAGACACCACAAGAGAGTTGTGGTAACAATTTGAACATCAGTATATGCAGACACTAGGGAGTGTCTAGAAGGATCTTTGCAAGGTGCATATCCAAACAGGCTGAATTCAAGCAAGCACTGGGCAAGTGAGTGGGGTGCAAGCGAGCCTGGCGCAAGGGAGTGAGAAAGTTTTGGAGATGGAGCGGACTCTGGACCTTAGAGTCATACCCTTACCAGAAGGATCAGTCTGCGCGGAATCTGAGGAAGACCGTCCTGTGTTGAGCACAATCAAAGACATTGGGGTGAAATTGACCACGTTTCTGCTTTAGACGCTCCATGCGCTACATCAAAGGGTGTCAAGTGAGCTTAGGATCAGAGAGTAGGGTGTGCTTATGTTATAATCGAATTCAAAGTAAACAATGAGCAGATGTTCGTGGAGAAATCTTAGACTCTGAAAGAAAAGGAAGAGTTGCAAGCACGAAGTCAGAGCCTAGAGACAACAATCACATAGGCATGCCATTCACTTCCAGAGTTAAACATTCTAGAGGATGCTGCAGCTACAACAAAAATCAAGAAATTGGCTGTTGCGGTCTGCGCATCCAAGGATGAGATTGACAAAGTCACGTTTGGCTTTCAGATGAAGATCTCAGAGCTACAATTAAAGTTACATCCAACCACTCTGCTAGAGATCCGGGAGCAACGCAGAGCAGCTATCAGGGAAAACATGAGCACTTTGGATACAATAATCACAGACTACGCAATGATATTTGATCAGGCCATGCAATTATGGATGAATCTGCAGGAGGACCCAAACCTGTAGAATCCTAACATAGATATTCGAGAGAAACAATGCAGGCTTGATGAAGTTAGGGTGACAACACGCACTTTGGTGCCAGTCCAACGCCTCACACGATTGTAGGAAGGCAAACAGCGACAATCAGAGATTGAAGAGATATAGAGGAAAGAGGCCCTTCTCAAGGCCAGAATACACCCATGGATAAAGGAAGCTTGTCAGTTTGCTCTATCAATTTAGGAAACATTAAAGACACTGCACCAGACACAAATAATGATGTGCCTAGTAGTCGAAGGCCCAACGACAGAAAATATCATAGAGGAAGTGCAGCAGGCTATAGTATAGAGTTCTATTGATGTAGATGCATTGCAAGTTGAGTTCAGTGGCCTCCACAACAAGATCGAGGTGCCAGTCGAGTGACTTAAGGGCGAGTCACCATATTTGTGTTGGGGGCCTATTGGGATAGGGTCTCAAGGGTCAATTTTGGGTTAGTTTAACCAATTTTTGAGAAGAATTTTTTAAAGGATGTAAAGTCTCTGCGAAATGTGGAAGCGGAGCACGTAGCTAAGTAGGAGTCAAAGGGGCTTTAGCCCCTTGTTCGAGTAAGTAATAGTTCAATTTTGAGACTCACCCATAGGCTGCAAGCCATGATATTGTATTGAAAAATCTATATATATATATTTGAGTCATATTGAGTCTAAGCATGAATCTAAGATAGAATATTAATTGTTTTTGGAAAGTTCTAAGGCAAGAAAGCTTTGTTTCATGTACTTGGGAAAAAGGGGAAGTCTCTTGCATTTGAGTGCGCAGAGACCTTGGCAAGTACACAGCTGAGTGCATGGGCCCCTGCAGTTAGGTGCACAAGATGGAAGAGTCTATAAAGTTGAATGTTGAATATAATAAAGACTAGTTTTGGAACAAATATCTTGCCTCTGTATTTTATTCTTAATTCTGTTCAAGTTATCCATTATGGCTTAATGATCTATTTGTTGTGAAATTAAGTATGATTGTTGCACTAATCTATTGAATATTTAATTGCTATGCATGATCTAAGTATTAATCTGTTTTCACGAAGATCGGGGTTAAACCTATTATGATTTCTATTGAATTGGATAGATCTGCTCGAAGGCAGATCTAGGGTTACTATTTAGTGCGTGAAAGTGGACAGTCTACTTCTTTTAGGTCCCTAAAGTCTTATCGCAGACCTTCACGGAGGCTTAAAATTCATTTTCTTAGAGTTGTAGTAGCGGACCATAGGAAGACATAAATCTGTGTCAAGGCATATCTAAGCGACAAGGGCTTAAGACCACTTATAACAGAGTCTCTGGATGCAGAAACTTGGTTCTAGCATCCCCCAATAATGCTTCGGGTGAGACTGCAACCTACGTTATGCAGGTTGTTGCCGAAAGGGCCAGTAGTTAGGGTTTTTTTGGTTGGCGAGAACAACTCTGAACCTAGGACAGTCCCCCTTAAGCCAACAGTATCTCGGGGATTGTCTAGAGGAGAGATGTGTGCACTCCCAAAGGAGGTACCATGCGGGGACCCTTCTGGAGTTGTGAAGGGTGTACTTTGTTGAGGAGGATTTCCAATCAAAGATGCACCAATAAAGGAAGATCCAATAATGGTGGTCGAGTGACGTCCTCTCTGTCTAAACGGTGGAAGTCTTGGCACACCTTCCGGTAATGAGGGGAGGTTTAAAAAATGCCTAGATCAGCGGGGAGTTGTGGGGTTCCCTATGGTATCGATTTAGATTGTGCACTACTTTGTGTTTGGTGAGGGAAGGAGATAAATATCAATGGAATTGGATCACATACATAAAGCAAAGCAAAAATATAAATGGTTGATTTTCCTTTAATTTAAACCATGTGATCAAGCAAACAAGAAAAGGGTTTTTGTTTGTTGCATATGATAAAGAGTCTTATGAAGACCTAATCATCTTGTCTTCTCTCAAAGTAACTGGGCCTTGCAAAGATAACATCTGATGGGTCCTGGGGTAACGTCACAAAAGAACTGGCGACACCTTCCATCAACCGAGGAATCAACCAAGGTAATGGTAATGAGGCTCAAGTGTTTCCTGCACCGTCACCTATAGGGAAAGAATGCCCTAGATTTGGTCACTAAGTACCTTCGTCCCACCTGAGCATTCAAGTCTTTAGCTTCTTGGTATTTTATTACCAGTATCGAGTACTAGATGGATCAGGTAGCCCCAAAGGGTATTGCACGCACTGGACCTAAGCCGAACCCCCTCTGAATCAGGTCTCTTTTATTCTCAAGTTTTATTTTCCGTGGGATGATTGAAGGATTTTTAAGCTCCATAGAAAGTCAACAGCTATGTTTCAATGGTGAAACATGACCATTGTGGCTTATGGGATGCCTACCCCCAATGGTCCTAACCTGAACTATAAAAAAATTGGTGGCCCCTGTGAGGAAATTTATTTTGTTCAAGTTATGGTTGTTTTTAAAGAGGCTTAATTCACTTATGGAGTAACTGTGTAAGCCAAAATAGACTAAGTAACCAAAGACCCAAAAAACTGGATGATCCTTGAGTAAAAACCATATAAAGGCTTAGTGTGTGATGCAAGTGAGCATAAAAAGTGTGATGAGATGTGGATATGCAATGATCCTTTTCAATATCCTTCTAATTACATTAAGTGTCGGTTGTTCCTTGCATGGAAAAAAGAAATTTGTTTGTGGATGATGGGCCACTTAATTTTTTCCTATTAAACTATGTGGAGTTTAATGAGGGAGATGGAAACCCAATTTTTTTGAAAAGGTTTTCATATGCAATCTTAGGTTCATCTAAGAGACACAAGGGAAGTGGAGATTACTTACTTTCTCTAGTAACATTTTCTCCTAGCCCCACAAAAGGCTTTGGTTAGTAGAAAGATTCATGGATAATGGGTCACTTACTTGCTTCACTAATTAAGCTAATGTGATTTGCATAAAATTTTAAGCAAAAATAGTTGGAAAACATATGTGGATTTTAACTAGTTACCTTCCCCCCTAATTAAGCTAGTGGGTATTTGTTGCAAATATTAAAAAAAAAAAACTATCTAATTGCTTGATGAATTAGGGTTCATTCAAGCAATCAGGGGTACTGAACAGAAAATACAAAATGCAAAGGTGAAGGAAATTCACTAATGGCCACCAATCACCTGAGAAAAATGAAAAATACAAGTATTTTCTTTGTTTTTTGTCTGTCACAGATTTTGCAGTAACATATGTGCGCTCCATGGTTTTTTGCAGAAATAAATGTGCACTCTACGTCTGTCAAAGAAAAAAGCATGCGGGCAAGAAAGATTTGAAAAAATTTCAGTTCCATGGGCTTAGAACAAATCTTTGGGACTGTAAAAAATACAGGGAGGTGAGGATTGCCTTAAAGGATGTTTGTGCAGAGAGGAGGTCTTGCAAACAATCTCTAGATTAATGAAAATAGATCAGTATGGTTGCCATTCCTGTTGTAGTGTTTTTGGAGCAAAAGTGTACCAAAAAACACCCCCTTATCAGTGGATTGTTACTTGCAAAGGATCACAGTAAAAATTGGTGTTGTTAGTCGAAAGAATTAAATAAACAAAACATTGTAAATAGTGGAAAAAATGCATACATAAACATAAACTTAAACAAAGAGGTGCATGAATAAAGCAATGCTCAAATGGAATAAACACATCAATAATATATGGAAAAATCTCCCTTTACTAATTGTTGGTGGTAGAGGTTGAATACAATTAGAATCTTAGACACTTGAAGAGAATTCTTTGAACTAGGGAGCTCAAAAATTCTCAGCAAGGGGGTTTCTTTTCCTCAATCTCTTTGCAAGTTTCTCCTCTCCCTCAAAGAAGTGTGAAGACTGTCCAAAGGGTGGATTCCTCTTCACTCACTAAGATGTTGGGTTGCTTAGAAGAAATTTGGCCAACATGCTAGTGCTCTTCACTTCCTTGGTTTCAACAATGTAATGGTGGTTTGCTCAAACAACAATTTGGCCAGCATAACAATGTCCCTTCATTTTGGCTCTCCCATGGCCTCTGTATGTATATATATTTTTGAATCCCTCTTCCCTCTCTTGGTAAATGTATCATAAAGACAAATGAGTAGGACAGGAGGATTCCATTGAGGGCTGAACTTCTCAAAGGCAACTCGAATTCGACTGTACTAGGCCGATCACATGTCATAAAATTAGCTCCAAGTGTGTAGAGTGGTCCCAGACTGCTAAGTCATCTTTTCTGCAACCGCACAGATTTTGGAAGATATGTAACACATGTTTATTGAAGAAATATATGTGCGACCTTAATTAATTTCCCTTATAAAATTTGGGCCTTACGAAAACTTTTGATTTTTAAATCTTCATAATGTATTAAGCTAGAAACAATGTCCACCTTTGCATTCTCCTGGACAATTTTAATGTCTTTTGGATTATACTAGCAAGTGTATGATTTTTCGGTGTTAGCAGGGTCAACTATGGAAGACAAACTGACATCTCACAACGTCCTACAGGGACTACAAGTCACTCAGAGGCTAAGTAACCACCCCACGTGGAAATAACCTGAGTTCGAAACCCTTTTCTCTGACCTAGGTCCCCAACCGCATCCACAACAAGCCTTCCATGCGGTTGGAAGCCTCCAACTGCATTCACAAGCCTGCATCCATGCAGTTGCAACCAAAATTTTCCAGTTCAAAGGTAGTAGTCCCATATTTTGAGCCACCATTTAAGGCTAGCCTCCAAACCACTACCCGAACATAGTGAGACTTTCCAAAATAATAAAATATATTAGGACAAAGTTTATAATACAAAATTTGATCAAGGACTTGAACTAACTAGGCCTAACCATGAAAGTCATTTCGTCAAACATGTGGTGAACATGTAATGTATAGGTCATGAATGCATATTTAAACATAGGGGTTTGATACTTATCTGAAAATTGTCAAGAAGTTCTAATTCCCTCCCATAATTGTTTTAATAACATCTATTAGATCATGCATTCATTAACCATTCATCAACAAGAAAAACATATCAAGAGTCATAGCTAGAACACATTATGAAACCATACTTATAACCATAATGTAACTAGAATAATAACCATGATAAAATGACCATTAAAGATACATAATAACAAGTACAATTACTCATGAAAACACAAGAGGAAAAGTGCTCTTATTAACATATGAAAAATCCATCCAAGTCAAGGACTTCCACGTACCACTTGACCATAGATTGGGATGAACCAAATCTCTCTTTCAGCCAATCACCCCTGTGCCATATTCCAAGTGTGAATGTGGGATCTCATGGAATAAACCAAGCAAAACCAAACTAGGGATTTCAGAGGCCAAACCACCTCAAACCTCAACCATTGATTCCACCTCACAATCATACATCACTAACACCAACCAGATCAATCTCTACCCAAGTTGTCCATGGCTCTAGAGCGTTTGTTCCAAATGTGGTTCTAGGAACTAATAACTCAACCCACATCCTCATATGGCTCCATATCGATTTTCCAACTCGGATCGAGGACTAGTAATTCAACCCACCAAGAGATCCATATCATTTGTCCAACCTAGGATCTAGGACTAGTAACTCAATGTAAGTTGTTCCAGGGCTCTAGTGTGTTTATTCCAACCAACGGCTCAAGGAACTAGTAACTTAACCCATAGCCATAAGGAACATGAGCACCAATCATAAAAAACAAGTGGAAAAACCTACAACACCATGGCTATCTAGTAAATGGCAATACTAGGCAAAACAACTTTCAATCTACACAATCCTCTGCCAATGATAGATCATAACCAGGTAATAACATGTATATACCATGCATCCATAATAAACAAGGAAGATCACACATGCACCATTTTACCTGAAAATCAATCCATTTGTAGTTGTTGATCCACCTGTGCCCTTGCCCTTTCTTTATTTCCTTCTTTTTCCAAATCCAAAGAAAACTAAAGTGCTCCAAGGATGCTCAAACAATGCTCCAAGATTTCTCTAAGTGTACAAGAGTATGAGAGAGAGAGAGAATAGAAGAGTGCTCTAAGCTAAAATTTACAAAAGGTAACCAACCAAAAGTTGTGAATTGATCATCAAAATCCCTTTTTATCATTGACGCCTCTATTTTCTTCATTTTTCCTTAATTTTCCTTCAATTTCCTCCTCATGTGATTTTGTGACCTTTCACCTTCTTTTTTAGTATTTTCATAAATAAATGTCAATTAATGCCACTTTTACTTTTCCAATTCATTTTTCAATTTCCATATCCATTTATTAATCGTCAATGATCCCCATCATTATGTTTTTTCCCAACATTCATCTTGGAATACGTGTCTTGTGAGCTTGGTTCTTATTTTTTAATTATTTACATAGGGAATCAACCAGGGGTTATTACACTATGTCATCATGAGCATCATCTGTCATCTTAGCATTGGACCAAACATGATATGGATCTATTTGATGAGGATCATTAAGATCTTCTGGAAGATTCGTGTTCTGCAAAAAAATACATTTAGAATGAAAGGTTATTATTTATTTCATGCAATTATTAATTTCTATGTTATATATCTAATATTACAACATATATGAAATGAAATGATAATCATATTACATCATATCAAAGTGCACATATGATAATAAAATTTTAAATAAGATACAACTAAGATTTCATTCCAATGATGTAAAGCATTCAACAATTCTAATAAACGATAGTAAAGATCATTAAAAAAAATAGTTATACAATTTAACTATCAATTGTAATTTCTATTACATAAGCTTAAGTACAAACCCTCTCTATTTTTTTCTATATATACACTACATTTCCACACTCAAGTGAAGGGATGGTTAATGTTTCCTTTGAATTTTGAGTAGCTAGATGTAGTAAAGATGTTGAAGATGAAATGGTTATGGGGAATGAGAATAGAGTCAACAACAAATGCCATAACAACATTTCAATATTAAATCTGCTCAAACTGTTGTAACAGTTGATGTTGTAGCACCCATTATTGTTGAAAATGTTGTAAAAGTTGATGTTATAAAAACTGCTACTATTGAAACTACTAAAATAGTGACCATTACAATGGATGATGTAATCGCAGATGTTGTATCAACGGATGTTGTAATATAAAATGTTGTAGCAATCGAGGGGGTATAAAGTCATTTCATCTTGCTTATCAAATATTGAAAGTGGGTATCCAAAGAGGTGCTTCTGCCACCCAACACTACATAAACACTTGGGGGATCAAGAAAACAAATTGAGGAACAAAAACATAGGTAATAGCATATTGACAAGCAAATGTTGTAACAATAAATTTGATAACAAATGTTGTAACCATCGGTGTTCTAACAGCGAGCCATTTCATTTTGCTTGTCAAATATAGAATGTGGGCATTCAAAGAGGTGTTTATGCCACTCAACACTACGCCAACACTTGGGGGATCAAGAAAACAAATTAAGAATCACAAACATAGGTAACAGTGGATTGAGAAGCAGATGTTGTAACATTGGATGTTGCAAAACAGATGTTGTAACGACAGAAGCCAAACAACATGTCAATATTAAATATGTTGAAAATGATGTAGAAATTGTTGTTATAGCACCCATTACTATTAAAAATGTTGAAACTATTATAAAAGTTGATGTTATAACAACTGCTACTATTGAAACTACTAAAACAATGACCACTATAGCGGATGTTGTATTAGTAGATGTTGTAACAATTGAGGGGGTATAAATTCAACTCATCTTGTTTTTCAAAGCTTGAAAGTGGGCAGCCAAAGAGATGTTTTTGCCACCCAACACTACAACAACACTTGGGGGATCAAGAAAACAAATTGAGAAGCACAAACATAGGTAACAACAGAATGAGAAGCAGATGCTGTAATAATTGATGTGTAACATCACCCAACCCCTCAAATATTGTTAGAGGAATGGGGAAAACATATTTTTTTTCCTCTAAACTCTACTTGGCTTCCCAACTTGTCATAGGGGCCTCACGACTAGATTTGTTACTCTACATTATATATAACATCAAATGTTGTAACATTTGATGCCATAACAGTTGTTAATGTTAAATTTGCTGAAAATGTTGTAACAATTGATGTTGTAACACCCATTTAGATCCCTTCAACCTGGTAGTATCACCACTTTTCAACAATTTGCAGAAGTATTTCTTAAAAGATTGTTGTAGCTATTTTATCATATATATATATATACCCACAAAAAGAAAAACGAGATATAAGGACTCTTTGAGCCAAGCTTTTGTAAAATTTTATGTTCCCCTTCAATGTTGAGTAGCTAGATGTAGTAAAGGTGTTCAAGATGAAATGGTTATAATGAATGAGACTAGAGTCAACTCCAAGTGGAACAGAGGGACTAGTAAGAATGGAAAAAGTGCAATTGCAACTACTAGCACTGACTCTATAGTTACAAGAAGTGGTGAAAGGGAGCTTCCCTTTGTTTATGTCACTTCCTAGAGAAATGGTTGTGTTTGAAGCTCACCTATATAATAGATAGGAGAAAGAGGGATTGTTCCACCCTATGCTTAGGATTAGCAGATAAAACAAGTCAACGACTTGTGGGAGGATAAAAGAACTTGAATTTAGTTTAAGAATGAAGGCAAGGAAGGTGACTTAGAGGTGACCTAGGGGTATCCTAAAGGGATGCTATAGGTCTGCACTAAAATTGCAAGTTGATTGTGCATTGTGACTTCTACAAGGTAAACACTTTCCATATAGATGATTGTTGCAAATTATTTTTTCTTGCCTTATAGTTTGAGTACATATTCAAGGTAGAGTTTGTAAGGACTAGTAATTAGGGGTTAAAGTCAAAATCAAGATAATTCTTGGAATCTATGAATTGGCATTGATCACTTCACAAATTAGGCATGATGTACCTCTATTCACTGGCGAACATATGGATTTTATATGTTGCAACAATTTTCAACTAAATAAATTGAACTTCCTTACTAAATAGTCTCTTATTGATGAATTAGCATGGTGTTGGAATCCATTTGGAATTAGGCTTGAAACCTAATGCAAACATAGTTGATTATGCCCTTTGTTGATCAAGAGCATTGATCCCAACAAATGTTTATTTTGGTAACTTGTATACAAGTTGAAGGTTGAGCATTGGTTATGTGAATTACAACAATGCATCTAGTAGGATCCTTTAACTTGCTTGGACTAACAAAGGATCATGAACTCGACTTGACAAAGTTATGGTTTTTTAAATGAGTTGCGTTGACAACTAATTAATGAATTGCATTGGAAATAATAATTGAGTCTTAGAGACATCATTATTTTCTTTTATATTTATTTTCACAATGATCTATGTTGATGAGATTAACATAACATAGGCCTACTATTTATGGATCATGTGTTATCAACACGACTGGATTTGTGGCCTTGAAGGAGATGTAGCACCTTGAGGAGAAAAGTGATGGAGTAGGAATATCATCTTACTTGTCAAAGCTTGACAGTGGGCAGCCAAAGAGGTGTTTCTACCACCCAACACTACACCAACGCTTGAGGGATCAAGAAAACGAATTCAGCAAAAAACATAGGTAATAGCGGATTTAGAAGTAGATGTTGTAACAACAGATGTTATAACAGCTAGCCATTTTGTATTTCTTGTCAAATCTTGAGAGTGGACAGCCAAAGAGGTGTTCATGCCACCCAAAACTACACCAACACTTAGGGGATCAAGAAAACAAATTGGTAAGCACAAACATAGGTAAAAACAGATTGAGAAGTAGGTGATGTAACAGCAGATCTTATAACAACATATGCCATAACAACATGTAAATGTTAAATATGTTGAAAATGGTGTAGCATTTGATGTCGTAACACCCATTACTGTTGAAATTATTGTAAAAGTCGATGTTATAACAACTGCTACTATTGAAACTATTGAAACAATTACCATTGCAACGGATGTTGTAACAGTAGATGTTGTATCAATTGAGGGTGTAGAAAGACATTTTATTTTTCTTGACAAATATTGAAAGTGGGAAACCAAAAATGTGTTTCTACCACCCAACGCTACACCAACACTTGAGGTGTTGTAACATTTTTTTGTTACATTGATTTTTATTAAAATTTCAAAAACTAAATTTTTTTTATTGCACTTTGTAATAGTTTGTGCGCAAAAGCATAATGTCACAATACTTTTTTTTATTTTAATAAATAAAATGTCAAATCGCTACACACTAACTATCATGCATTTTCTATTGGCGGTGATAGACGCTTTGGTGATCGACGACTCTTGTTCTATTGTGTGGCCCCCTACTTGCTCGACATTTAACGAAGGAGGGATGCACAAAAAGTTGTTTTTCCAAAACAACTTTTGCAATGTGGTAGTGACATATGAATTGCACACCCCCCCTCCCTCACTCATTACCACCTACCCTCTCCCCCCCCTCCCGCGCAAAAAAAACCATTCTCGGTTTGGAAAGTTGGCTTGTTCATAAACAAGTGATGAATCTCATGTTGAATGTTGAGATCAAATTGTAGGCCTTCCAAGAACGCTTCTCCACTGATAGCTCCCTTTGCCTTTGTAAATTTTGATGTATTTGCAGCTATGTTGCATAATTGATCTTGGTAATTTTCTAGTCGAATAAATTTTCCATTAGAATTTCTTAAAGTTGGAAGTCCTTTCTCCTGAAACAAAGAAAACTTTTTGTTAAATCTTCTGACTTGTAGCTCCAGTTCTTTGCACTTATTCTCCAACTGGAGCATAATATTCTTCTTAGTCAATACTATTTTGACTTCCATTACTATCTATGTCCTGTCCTGAATATTTAGCTCTTTAATCCCATCTCTAGTTTTGGAGTTTAGCATTCTTATAATTTTATGTGCTTCTTTTAGCCTGTGTTCAATATCAACTTTGGTTTTTTAAATTGTTGCTTTAACTCTTTGTACCAGTTCTTCTTGTTCAAAAATAATTTGAATAGATGGCCACAACTCTGTAACATTTGCATTGATATTGTGCCAAATGTTGCGTTTGGCTTCTGCTAACATCTTAATTATGAGGGATTGATCCTCCTACTTCTAAATCCACTGAATTAATTTTAAATTGTTTTTCACTTCTACCAAGTATGCATTGTCTTCTTTAACCTTGCTCTCCTCCATCTTGGTGAGTGTTGTTGTTAATTTCTCCATTTATTTATTTGTTAATGATAATTCCCCTAAAGTTGAGCTAGCTTCTCTAAGGAATCTGAATTTGATGCTTGTGTTGAATTACCTGTTGCTAATGTTCTTATTTTTGATGCTCCTACTACCTCCCATTGCTCCTTTTCTTTCAATAGTGCTTCCATGTCTTGTTCCATTTTCTAGATTCAAACATTCTGTTCCACCACTATTGTGAATAGATTTTTTTTCTCCATCTCCATACTGATGAATTCCTTAGCCTAAGGGTGTTCTATAGTTGGGAGCTTAAACTATTTCCTGAGGGCTTGAATGTTTGCATTCGTGTTCTTGATTATCTCCTCAACTGCCTTGACATCAATAGGGTCATATCCTAGTTTAATAACTAAATCTTCTAAAGTCTTAATCTGTGTGTCTTTGGTCAGAGAAGACATTATTTTAATCTTAAACTATGAGTGAATATTATTTAAAGAGGTCTACAATTTAGAAGTAGCCATGGTTGATTTGGTTAGTATCGAGTAAATCATCTCACCTTATTGTGTATGAAAATTGATCTAATCAATTACATGAACCTTCTTAGTATCAACTTAAAATATGGAGGCCTTATCATCTTTAGCACTTCTAGGGGTTGGCACTATAGGCTCCAAAAAGGCCATTTGAAACTGCCCCTTTTCTGACTCAAATGCAGACAACAATTTGTGTTGAGTGGTGGCAGTTTGCTTCCAGAACTCTAAATATGTTAAAGTTTTGAGAGCTTCATTATTCAACTTCATCTCCCTATAGCTCTTCTTTTGTGGAATATGAAAGATAGAAGAGATAGGAGACTCATTTATCTCATCTACATATGGGAAAGAAGTGGTAGGAGTGCCTGTCAAAACCATAGTAGTTTTCTCTTGTGCATCCTTTTCTTCTGAAGATTCTTCTTGAATAGTGATCACTTGAGGATCAATCTTACTATCAGATTTGGTAGTGGTCTTTGGATCCTTCTTTTTTCTCTTGAACATAAGGAAATCTACATCCCGAGCTTTTGAATCTATAGGGGACATACATTCCCTTGGCCTCTTGATTTCTCTGTCTTTAAGAATAGGATCTTGTAAAGAAGATTAAATGACTAACTACTCTTCAACCTCCTATAATATGTTTTTTGTCCACTAATCTTAGTTAGCATATTTCTCTATCTCTGGCCTAGGTATATGTGCATATGGAGTTCTCTTTTGTTACAAACCCTCAGCTTTGAAATTATCCCTAAAGGATCATAAGACCATGTGAAGCTTCGTTTGAATTTCATATGTTTTAAAGTTTCCTCCACTTCCTTTGTTGTTGCTCTCGTATTTATAGTATAGGGACCTACATCTGCCTTTAGTTTAAATTGTTCCTTCTTCTTGTAGGTTTTAACCCCGTGTAGAAATTACCTGCATATGAATTCTAAAACACAGAAAATAAACAATGTGAGAGCATAACACATAAAACACATATACACAGATATTTTCCCCTGGATCCCAAAACCAAGACTACCAGCTTGATTTTT
>APFE030025643.1:82644-109512 GCA_000404065.3 Pinus taeda | reverse complement strand
ACTCAATGATATTTTTATTTTTATTTATTTATTTATTTATTTATTTTTTTTGGGACTATCCTTGTATAGACAAGGCATAACCATTCTGGCTCTCCATATTTTTTCGTCTCATCTCCTATGTCAGCAAGGATGAGACTATTTCATCAAACTGCAAGGCAGTTGCATTGCTACCTATTGTAATATCCAGAATATCCCACGAATATGGTAGAGAAAACAACAAACTAATGCACTTATCTTCATTTGAAATTTTAATATCAACAGGCAATAACTGACTTACCACAGTATTAAATGCATTCAAATGCTCTATCACCAAGTCTCCATCTTTCATCCTCGGGTTATACAAATTTTTCATTAGGAACAATTTATTCACTAGAGACTTAGATTGGTACAAAGTCCCTAACTTGTCCCACAAATCCTTCGCCATAACTTCCCCTGATACATTCAGCAACACTGAATCTGAGACACACAATCATATTGTGTGCTTTGCCTTCCAATCCAAATTCTTCCCTTCTTCATCAAACACTCTCGTTGGTTTAGTACTTGGATCTATCATGATCCACTGATCTTTATCCACCAACAGATCCTCCATCTTTAGTTTCCACAACTCAAAACTCTAACCATTAAATTTCTTGATCTCTATCTTTCCATTGCTCGCCATCTTCTTTCACCACCAGAATCAATCCCGCAAATCTCCCAATGAACAAGGTCTACCACAAGCTCGAGAAAAACCCCTCAGCAATAAAGGTGTCCCCTTGAAGCCAAAATGGCTCTGATACTAAATTTAGGTTTTAACACCGTACATAAATTACCTGCATACTATTTCTCAAACATAGAAAATAAACAATGTGAGAGCATAACACGTAAAACACATATACACAGATATTTTCCCCTAGATCCCAAAACTGAGACTACTAGCTTTATTTTTCATTATGTTCCTTTCAATGTTACAATACATATTTATACATGCCGAAGCATCCAATACCATGGACCGAAAACCATCGCATCCAAAACCATGTATGAAAACCATGCACAAAACCATAGGTAGGTCCGCCCAACCTAATATAGGGTCCAAAAAAAAGTTCCCAGGGGCATTGTCCCGAACCCCATAGAGGGGGGCTACCCACCCCCCTCAAACCCCTTGTTATCCCCCCGTTACGCAATTGACACAACGAACGGCGGGCTCCACCCCCCCTCTAAACTGCCAGTTAACTAGGGGAGCTAGTCATGGAAAGAATATAACACAACCCAACACTTCTTATTTGATACAAAGTGTAATTTATCCATTGCCAACATATGTATAACATATTCTAAGGAAAAAATTCTCACTAGCACAAACACTGGTAATTTGTAGGGAGGAAGCTCACACCCATATATCCTGATTTTTGTATAGTTCTGGTATAAATACCAGTCTCCAAACTTTGACTTCTCTAAAAGGTGAAAAACCTTCTTGATTTCTCATGAGATTCTTGGTATGACATCACTACATAGTAAACATAAGGATGTATGAAGAAACTTATCTACAAAATCAGTATATGTATACTCTTCTAAGTTTCTTCTGACTAGAGAAGTCCAATGAGTAACTAATAATGGGGTACCCTGATCCTCCATATTCTATAATTGAAACATGAACCAGTGTGCTTGGTAAAATAACATTAAATATACTAAATTTGATTTATGTTTGAACACACCTTCATCTTTAAACTTCAGAAATTGTTCATGTATGATATTCGATAGAAATTAATTGTAATTGAACGAAATTGAAGGTTTCTGACCAACTGCAAATACTGATAAAAATACTAAAACTACCTCATCAACCCACTAGTTTGTATGATAACCTGATAAACAAGTAACCATATAAATTACTTGTCTTTACATTTCTGGTAAAATAGAAATATATTATGGGGGATTTTTCCTAGGCAACTCAGCATTTTCAGGTAGAAAGCATTTAAAAATGTGGGCTCGCTTGGGGGAGGTAAGTTCCTTGTATATTTTCATTAGTGCATCGATGGAAAATGGATGCAAAGAGGCATGAGGATTTATCTGTAAGGCTTGCAAAATTCTCTCTGGGGAGATGGAAAAGAGGACCTTTGGGAAATTACTGCATTTTGGCTGGGGAGGTATCTGAGATGACACCGGATAGAGAATTTAGGGAAAATTTGAGTTTGAGGAAAGGTAAACTGAGGAAGAAAATATTCCCAGATGCTTAAATCATCACTCTGATCTAAGTATTTTTTCTTTGCCAAATTATGGAACTCGTATAGATCAAATTCATAATGGGTTTCATCTATTTTGTATTGGGTATCAATTAAGGGAGTTCTATCTAGATCAAGGACATCGGGTGGGATCCTCCTCGGGCATCTTTCCTTTACCCTTATGTGACGACATTTTGAATTACACAGGATAAATGGAGGAACATAGCTACCAGACTGCTTGTTTAACTAAAATTGCAGAGAGAGATTGATCGCAGATGGCACAGGGAACTTCAAAATGATTTGAGCTTGACCTGCATAATTCAAATAAGTGTTGAAAGGGGGAAATATGTAGGTTTCCAAGGGATTTTTATAATGGGATTCATAGGTATTATAATGGAATTATTACCATTTTAGAGAGAGGTATTTATTAGGAACAGATCGGTTGGTAGGAGGGAATTAATGTCTAATGTTCATTTGAATTTTGGTGGATGATTCGAAAGGTAATGATTGAGTGACGTGGAGGGGAGGTGACAGGGATGGGTGGATGGATGACAGGTGGGTGTACGTGAATGGTGGAATGGAGGACAAGTGGGCATGAGGGAATGATGTGAGGACGAGATGGCAGAGGGAGGAGTGTGATGGTGGATTTCGGGGGGGAGGGGTAGGTACTTTATGGTTTTTTAGGAGGGGGGCTGAAATGGCTGAAAGGACGTCACGTCTTTGTGGGCGATATTAAAAAAGTGTTATTTTCAAACCCCTCCTCCCTTGGTTAAGCATTGATATCGCAAAGGGGGTTCGAATTTCATCCCTCGTCGTTCATCTAGGCGGGGGTGATCTCCGCCTTTGGCTTTTATTCGAGCTTTATCACAAGCCAACAAATATATCAAATCAAACCACTTTATTTACAATATATCCATTAATCCATGATCAATTAACATAAGAGGATTAACATAAAATGATTATTGTTCGCTTGGCTTTCTATGAAACTCTTTTTCCTAATCAACTTCTCAGGATTATTTACAATTTTAGGTGGGTTAGGATCTGGGTGGGATCTAGAGTATATTTTCCTGGGAGCTAGATATTCAAATAGATTATTTATAGCTAGGTATATATACAAATTCTGTGTGGAAAATCATCCTAAATTTCATACCTCTTTAATTAATATATTAATATGCACTCGCAGTTTAAGATTGAAAGAATGTCTTCTCTAGCCAAAGACACTAGGATTAAGACTTTAGAAGATTTAGTTATTAAACTAGGATATGATCCTAGTGATGTCAAGGTAGCTGAGGAGATAATAAAGAACAAGAATGCAGATATTCAAGCCCTCATGAAACATCTTAAGCTCCCAACTAAAAAA
This sequence comes from Pinus taeda, assembly GCA_000404065.3. Lineage (NCBI taxonomy): Eukaryota > Viridiplantae > Streptophyta > Pinopsida > Pinales > Pinaceae > Pinus > Pinus taeda. The sequence continues at coordinate 105,960 of APFE030025643.1, read as the reverse complement.
CACCCTCAAGCTACGGAAGTCATTGGTCTGGAGCTAGAGAAAGAAAAAATGTTCACAATAGTGGTGGAACGAAATGTTCAAATCTAGAAAATGGAACAGGACATGGCAGCACTACTGAAATAAAAGGAGTAATGGGAGACAGCAGGAACATCAGTAGTAATTACTTCACCACAACCATCAACTTCAAATTTCTCAAAGAAGCTAGCTCAAGCTTTAGGGGAATTATCATTGAAAAATAAATAAATGGAGAAATTAACAGCAACATTCACCAATATAGAGGAGAGAGATTAAATAAGAAAATGCATACTTGGCAGAAATGAAAAAGAAATTCAAATCAATTGAGTAGATTCATAAGTATGAGGATTAATCCCTCATAATTCAGATGTTAGCAAAAGCCAAACGCAGCATTTGGCACAATATCAATGCAAATGTTACAAAGTTGTGACCATCTATTCAAATTATTTTTGAACAAGAAGAACTAGTACAGAGAGTTAAAGCAATACTTGAAAAAGCCAAAGTTGATATTGAACACAAGCTAGAAGAAGCACAAAAGATTATAAGAATGCTAAACTCCAAAACTAGAAATAAGCATGAAGAGCTAAATATTCAGGACGAGACAGAGACGGTAATGGAAGTCAAAAGAGTATTGACTAAGAAGAATCTTATGGTGCAGCTGGAGAATAAGTGCAAAGAATTGGAGCTACAGGTTAGAATATTAAACAAGAAGTTTTCTTTGTTATGGGAGAAAGGACTTCCAACTTTAAGAAATTCTAATGGCAAATTGATTCCATTAGAAAATTATCAGGATCAATTATGCAACATAGCTATAGATACATCTAAATTTGCAAAGGAAAAGGGAGATATTAATGGAGAAGTTTTCTTGGAAGGCCTACAATTTTATCACAACATTCAGCATGAGATTCATCACTTTTTTCTAAACAAGACAACTTTCCAAACCTACATAAAAGTAGATGAAAGATTCAGATCCATGGTAAATTTTTCTATCCCGGGTGAAGAGCGATGGGACCAATTACTGGAATTGGTCGAATAAGCACAAATATAAGTCCTATAATTTTGGAAAGTAGACAATCAGAAGGGGCTGGAAAATAGCTATAGTGAGTAACAGGTATACTTCAAAGATCAATAGAACAACTGAATTTGTCCAGAAATCCTATTTTCTAGTTTTGTTTCAGAAACATCTATATCTTTGTTAGATATTATTTTGTAATAAATTCCTTTTTGGAATCTGAAGTTAGTTCAATAGAAATTCTATAAATATTTGTAATAATACTTAATAAGGGTTGGATTATGTATGAAGAAAACAACTCTACCTTGATGACAATTGTGGATTGTACTCAAAGTAGTCAATTTTTAGAAATAAAAAGGAATCTTTACTCCAAGATTCTTGTGTCAAACAAATGGTGATGTTTCTCTCATGTTACATTATTCTTTTTTCTTAGTTTCCGTATGGATTTCCCTCCTAATTGTTGCAAGAAGATTGAGAGTCGAATTTACTTAAGTGTACTTTACTCTAGCTTGTTTTAAACAATATTTATTTTTTCCTTGTGAGATTAAATATAAAATTCATTTAAATATGCTTTGTATTTAATTGATCGTCTACTTTTTCATCTCAGCCACACCATAAATATTTTAAGATCCAAGAGTTTGCCTACCCTGCCCTGTTACAACTATTTTGTAAATTTGTAATTGATCTCCCAAAATTTTATGACTCCATGCCTAATGGACTTTTCCAGTATCTTTCAACCAAAATTTTGGAAAACCCACCTCAAACTTCTATATCTAGCCTAAAATCTAGAAAGCATAAATTAAATCATACAGAGAGCGTCCTCTCTGAAGCTAGAAGGGATAGATCCCATCTTTAAAAGTGGTTTTCGGTTACCTTTGTAGTTTTCTTCCTCAACCTAGGAAAATTACAGAGTGCTAACAATGTGCAGATAGGTACTGATGTAATGAGAAAACCATAATTTCTCAAAATGGTGAAACCTTGTTTTATGTAACTTCTGAGTCCATTCTAAATTCCCTGTGCATATCTTTGCACAACCCTTTGCACCCATTATGTAGTGAAATTATCTTGGAAATATATCAGAAGATAACTTTTGAAAAAAGAGAGGTTATTTTTGAATTATTCATGCCTTAAGTGATTGGCATTCCCACTCAAAGTGTGCCTTACCCTTCATCTATATTGCCATAATTTTCAAGAAAAATCATATCCATTTTATGTTGTATTTTAGGGTATCATCACGATGATAAATTGGATAAAGGAGTTCTAGCTTTTCTGTCAATTTTTTGTCCATATAAGCAACCACAAACCTTATTCAATTTCATCCAATTTTTATTTAAGGTCATTCATGACCAGTTTCTTAAATTTGGAGTTGAAAAATATTTTACATATCAGTCAGTCTTGGTGTATTTGTTTTTGTATTATGAGTCATAAAGGATCCCAATACAATTCCAAAAGTAGGACCTTCAAGGGAATCAATGGTTTGTGATTCATTGGACTTCCTTGGTCAAAAGGAATTCTGAGGAATTTTCCTTCACTGATTTTGTGAACAAATTTCTTAACATATGCTACAGCCTATTGATTAATGATAGTCCTCCTAGAATTTCACCTAAAATAAAAAGGATTATGTTGCTTAGTAAACAAACCAAGCTTGGTGATTGGTATTTGTACCAACATTTTAGCGAATTTAGATTGTATGGGTGTGAACTTCCACCCTACCAGTTGCCATTTTTTTCCTTTTGCTTATTTTTGTGCTTTAATTCATCATACAAAGCCTCAATGTAGATCAAGTGCATTTTTTACCTAGAAGGAAACAAACCTTATTTAAACTAAAGGCATGGGTAGGTCCATTTATAGTGAATCAGAGATCAATGGACAAAAACGTGGAACAATTAATGGCACAAATGAATTTTAAATTGGGGGCTACTTGGCCATATGATCCCATTGGGAGAATTTAAACCATCGTAGTTGTTGTCGCTTTTTCTAGCACCTGAGGCACAAGTGCTTTAGGAGATATAGAAAGCTTCCTATAGACAGCATCTGGGTTGATTGTAGACCAGTGCCTAGGAAAACTTGAATAGGGGAGTGCATGGAAGATTGTTAGTGGGGTTTTTGTTGCACTCTAATTATCATGTAGTTAAAAATATAATAAAAGGGGCTTGGTTCAATAACCCTTCAATAAGGTAAACTCATGCTAATACTTGGATCCAAATGTGTAGGGGTAACTCGCGGCAACCTCAAAGAGAAATGTCTTGTTCTGGTATCCGACACACAACAACAAGAAGCCTCAATATTGGAGTTGTAGTAAAAATAAGAGGAGGAAAGAAAGGAGGGGAATTTGATGCATAGGGTTCTAAACAAGACAGAATCCTAAACAACAATATTCTAGCAGAAGTATGGAAAACTAAGGAGATGAAAGAGTGGAAATAGTAGAGCGTGAATTAAGGTTTCATGTTGTATACCTCATGGGTACCTCTATCACCAAACAAAGTGAGTAAATCTGTGCTCATAAAGGTACTTCAGGTTAATCGAATAACACAAGTAAATATGTCTTGTACACAGGTACTATAAGTTATAGACTAACACAAGTAAATATGCAATATACATAGGCATTGTTCATTATTTAGCAGCATACATATAACCATGAGAGGATGAGACCAGCAACTTCATTACACAATTTTGGAGAAAGAAAAACATACATGAAATGAGATTTACAAAGGGGGAAAACATATTGTGCATTGCTCTTATTTGAATCACAAAAGAGTTCCATTAATCCAATATGAGTCCAATATACTAGTCCATTACATTCAGCAATATATTGCTTAAGTCCCTCATGAACAAGCCAATAGAACCAAAAGTAGAATCTCAAGATTTTGACCACTGAGGGTGCAAAATTTTGGAACCTTGATTAAGTGTTTCTTCCCCCTATTTATAAAAAGAGGGGGAGATGGAATTAATACTTACAAAATATCCCAGCTCGAGCACCAACTGTTTAATACACCAGTTGTCTCACGTACGAAGGCCTAGCTGCCTAAAATGATTACATTTGGATTTGATTTCATTCTTGGAAATATAGAAATTACATAAATAAAAAGAAAAAGGATAACAAAATGATGATGGGAGGAAAATATCTCCCAAATGCCCTTGTTATGGCCTCTGCTCAGGCCACGTCTCTACCTCAATGATCCGACCAGTCTCCATGTCACTTTTGATCTTAACAACTTTAATTCTTCACTTACAGGAACTGGGAGCGATCACCCATGATGGTCATAACATGTCCTAAGAACAACTGCCAACTCATATGTCCCTTTAGCCTTCCCTATATTACGCTATCAGAGACTGATATGCCCAATAGTCTCGCCACAATGAAATATCGAAGAATTCATATATCACAAACTTCACAGTGTTGTGACATCCAATTCTGCCAATTTGCGATAGCTCTTTGTTCTTTTCCTCAGCCCCACTTCCTTGGTTCTTTGAGTTCCCATTGACTGCGGGCTAGCCCTTATATCGGAGCTCCCCTTAACGGTGATTTCAATCAAGGATTTTAACTTGGAGTTGTGACATTTCAATTTCATTGATCACTGATTAGCTCTCTATGTTTAGCCTTAGCCCTTGGAACTTTAACTCTTTATGTGACCACGGCCAACCCCTCTTTCGAAGCTCCGTTATCAGCGATTTCCAATCGAGGGTTTAACTTGGAGTTGCGACATTTCAATTTCGTCGATCGTCAGTCGTCGATAGCCCTTTAGTGCTTAGCCCTTGGTTCCTTGGCTCTTTATGTGACCATGGGCCAGCCCCCTTATCAAAGCCCCTTTATTGGTGGTTCAAAATTGGTGAATTTCTTGTGATGCACAATGCCTTGCTACCTCCGATCATCGATTTTCGATTGACGATCTCATCAGTGCCAATTGTCGCTTCCTGAGTGGTGACACGTGTCGCTTGGATATGCCCTTATAGGACCCATGAAAATTCCAAATATGCATGCCATGTGTCCTCCATATTGCCACGTCATGATAATGTCAGCTGCCATGTGGCTTTATTGGGACCAATAGTTTTTTTCCATGTGACCCCCTGGAGGAGAGAGAAAAGGCCTACTTGCACTTGGTTTTGCATTGACTTTCTTTGTTAAATGCTTTTCATCCATTCACTGCATTTTAACACCAACGTATCACAACTCGCGATATTGCAACATTTTAGAGTTGTCACCCTTTCAGCCCATTGATATGTTGATGTCGCTCTAGACCTCCGATGTGTGAGCCCTTAATGTGCAATGTATTTGTGTTGTTGCAATCATCAATCCCTGATTCACCCCACCGATAAAAAACCTCTGGTATATCAAACATATGACATCTGATGTGCTGATATGTCATGTGCCATGGAACTCCAATCGCCAATGTGCAATGTCACTTTATCCTTCCAATATGAGAGTTCTGATACCAGCGATCGCTCCACTGCTGGTCCTTTTTCATTTACGATCACTAATATGCGAGATCACTAGAACCTCCGATCTTCAATATCGGTGATCATTAATCACTGGTTTTCTCTACCCTCCCCTAGTGCTTCTTTCAGAAAAGTCCAGTTGCGATTTGTGATATGCTCCCAGAGCTCCGATCTGTGATTCTTTCCTCCTTTCAAAGGTGACAAAACCCCCACCTTTAACAGGCCATATCTTCTAATTCAGGGGTCCATTTGAGGAGTTCCATATACCGTTAGAAAGCTTATTCTGAGCCCTATCCAATGAAAAATGTATGATTTAGCTTTGAGATCTTCATTGGCTTAGAATATTGCTGCAAACTTCACTTCTCTTTTGCACTTTGGGCAACTGAAAACACCTCTTGCAGTGAGTGACAACATTGGCTCCAACCGGAGATAGTGCCTTGTTGGCAAGGTGCTGAGAACCTAAAGGCTAGTAGCCTTCACTCTTGGGCATGGAGTTAAAAATATAATGAAGCTATATAACCATTATTTGTTGGGAGTTCTTTCCTCATAAAACTAAAATGCAGAAATACAAATTCTAACAACTAGAAATTAAATGCTCATCTAGTGAGCTTATTTATGTACAACTCCTACTTATGTACAAGACTCAATTCACCTAAGTGAGTTCAACCCTCCAATGGAGCCACGCCATCATTTGGGTGTTGGACCTAATGCCGCGATGCTGCTAAAATTTAAAAATCAAAATAAACATGCACCATGAAAAATCTTCAAATAAAAAACTTGATGCATACTCCATAAACAACCTCTGATGCATACCAAAGAAGGTGCTCATGTAATCATCTATAGGTTCATAGAATCAAAAAGAATAATTTTCAGCTTCCTTATTTCCATGAAAATTCTACTGACCAATATCTTCTCGATTAGGGTAGCCACAAAAAAATTTTAGCTCCTCAACTTTAGATTTTTTAGGAAGAACTAGTTATTGAAAGCCTGCTCCCCGCTTGTTGGTAAAGCACTCACTTTGAACATTCGCAGCCATCCCATCCTCTGAATAATATGAATCATAAGTCATAGGTGGTTCTTGAACATGTTCTCTAGGTGAAGGATGTGCATCGTGGACTAAAGCCTCTTTGTTGACCTCCTGGTGGGCCTCCTCTTCTTGTGCAGCTTCCCATAACTGGGATTGTTGTGGCTCTACATCACTTGACTCTCCATCAGATTCATATACATCATAAGAAGGAGAAACATCAAATTTGGCTGAATAAGATCTCTAAGGGTTTATTTGCAACTCAATGATGTTTCCTTCTTCTCTTTCTTGATCATTGGGTGATACGTCTTGATGCGAGTATATGTTTTCTTGGAGCAGAGCTCCACAAACATCTTCAGCAAGGTCATTAACCTCGAGAATATATTCATCATTGAAATATGCACAATAATTTTCAAATAGAGAATTCGATGGATATAATCCTTTGCAATAATGATTGAATTCCATATGAAAATTCTTTAAGGAAGATATGTTGCCACAAGGTATTATTCTGTACCAAATTCTAAAATCGTCTTCTAAAGAGTACATGAAAAATTTCATTTGTGCATCTCCAAAAATAATACCCTATTGTTCCATGCATTCATGAAAATCCTTAAGGTGTTGGTCCAACCTTCTATCTGTGTCTCCACTGAATCTAGGAAGATAGGTATTCCATTCATGAACTGAAGAGACATGATTGGGATAACTAGCAATAGAAGAAAAATCTAGTAGGGAAAATTTGTTGGCCAGGAATTGAGGATTGGCCATTTTGAAAACCTTCCTAGGTGAGTGATTTTAGGTTCAAATATAGGGAAATTTTTCGGTTGCTTCAGCATCAGAGTGAGTATGAGGCTGCTTGAAAGCCATGATGATCAAATAGAGATATGAACAGTGGGGTCGCCAGGATGTTTACCATAAAATTGAAACAGTGGAGTCGCCAAGGTGAGAGATCTTCAACCCACACTTCCCTTTCTCACCTAATAGAGGGAATGTGAAAATTTGTCATACCCAGGGAAAAATATTCTAATCCATTCCCTGACAATGGCACCAGAAAGATGTTGTCGCTTTTTCTAGCACCTGTGGCACAAGTGCTTCAAGAGATATAGAAAGATTCCTAGAGACAACCTCTGGGTTGATTGTAGACCAGTGCCTAGGACATCTTGAATAGAGGAGTGCATGGAAGATTATCAGTGGGGCTTTTGTTGCAATCCAATTTTCACGTAGTTAAAAATATAATAAAAGGGGTCTGGTTCAATAACCCTTCAGTAAGGTAAACTCATGCCAATACATGGATCCAAATGTGTAGGGGGTAAATTGAGGCAAACTCAAAGAGAAATGTCTTGTTCTGGTGGCCATCACACAACAACAGGCACCATCAATATTAGTGTTGTAATAAAATGAAGAGGAGGAAAGAAAGGAGGGGAATCTGATACATAGCATTGCAAACAAGACAGAATCCTAAGCAGCAATATTCCAGTAGAAGTATGGAATACTGAGGAGATGAAAGAGAGGAGAGAGTGGAGTGTGAATTAAGGTTTCATGTCGTATACCTCATGGGTACCTCTATCACCAAATAGCATGAGTAAATTTGTGCTCATACAGGTACTGCAGGTTAATCGAATAACACAAGTAAATTTGTCTTGTACACAGGTACTGTAAGTTACATACTAACACAAGTAAACATGTAATATACATAGGTATTGTTCACTATTTAGCAGCATACATATAACCATGAGAGGATGAGACCAGAAGCTTCATTACACAATTTCAAAGAAATAAAAACATATATGAAATGAGATTTGCAGAGGAGGACAAAATACTACACATTGCTCTGATTGGAATCACCAAAAAGTTTCATTTTTCCATAATGAGTCCAACATAACCAAAAGTCCCTCATGAATAGGCCAATATAACCAAAAGTGGAATCTTATAATTTGACCTCTGTGGGTGGAAAATACGGAAACTTGATTAAGTGTTTCTTCCCCCTATTTATAAGAAGAGTGGGAGCTAGAATTAACAGTTACAAAATATCCCAGCTCGGGCTCAAATTGTATGATAGACGAGTTGTGTTAGAGTGTGAAGGCCTAGCTGCCTAAAATGATTACATTTGGATTTGATTTCATTCTTGGAAATATATAAATTATAGAAATAAAACAAAAAAGGAAAACATAATGATGATGGGAGGAAAATATCTCCCAGATTCCCCTGTTATGGCCTCTGCTCAAGCCACGTCTCTGCATCAATGATCCAACTAGTTTGCCTGTCACTTTCTGTCTTAACAGCTTTAGTTCTTCGCTTATAGGAACCGAGAGTGATCACCCATGATGTCCATAACATATCCTAATCACAACTGCCAACTCATCCTTCGCTTTAGCCTTCCTTGTATTACATTATCAAAGCCTGATATTCCCAGTAGTCTTGCCACAGTGCAATATCAGAGAAGTCCTATATTGCAAAATTCACAGTGTTGCGGCATCTAAATCCATCGATTGTTGATAACTCTATTTGCTTTGCCTCAACCCTGTGTCCTTAGTTCTTTGAGTTCCCATTGATCGTGGGCCAGCCCTTATATCAAAGCTCCCTTATCAGTGATTTTCAATTGAGGATTTTAACTTGGAGTTGTGACATTTCAATTTCACTGATCGCTGATTAACCCTCTGTGTTCATCCTTAGCCCTTGTATCTTTAACTCTTTATGTGACTATGGGTCAACCCCTATATCAGAGCTCCCTTGTAGGATATTTCCAATCGAGGGTTTAACTTGGAGTTGCGATATTTCAATTTTGTCGATCGTCGATAACCATTTAGTGCTTAGCCCTTGGTTCCTCGGCTCTTTATGTGACCATGGGTTAGCCCCTTTATCGGTGGTTCGCAGTTGGCAGATTCCTTGTGATGCACAATGCATTGCTATGTCTGACCGTCGATTATTGATCGATGATGTCACCAATGCCACATGTTACTTCCAGAGTAGTGACACGTGTCACCCAGATATGCCACCATAGCACCCCTAAAAATGCCAGATCTGCATGCTACGTGTCCTTCGTACTGCTACGTCATGATGATGTCAAACGCCACGTGGCTTTATCGGGACCAATATTATTCTGCCATGTCACCCCATGGAGGAGAGAGGAAAGGCCTGCTTGCACTTGGTTTTACATTGAATTTCTTTGTTAAATTGTTTTTGGCCTTTCCCTGCATTTCAACACCAACATATCGCAACTTGCGATATCACAACATTTTAGATTTGTCACCCCGCCATCCCATTGATATCCTAATGTCACTCTAGACCTCCGATGTGTGAGACCTTAATGCGCGATGTATTTTTGTTGTTGCGATCGCTGATTCACCCCATCGATACAGGACCTCTGGTATATTGGACATCTTACATAAGATGCACCAATATTCCATGTGCCATGGACCCTCGATCTCCAATATGTGATGTTGCTTGATCCTTCCGATATGAGAGTTGCGATACCGGCGATCACTCCACTGTTGGTCCTCTGTCGTTTGTGATCACCGATATGTGGGATCACTGGAACCTCCAATCTTCGATATTAGTGATAGTTGATTGTTGGTTTTCTCTTCCCTCCCCTGGTGTTGCTTTCAAAAAACTCATTGGGATTTGTGATATGCTCCCGGACCTCCAATTTTCAATTCTTTCCTCCTTTCAAAGGTGACAAAACCCCCATCTGTAACAGTCCATATCTTTTGATTCCTGGCCCATTTGAGGAGTTCCATATACTGTTAGAAAGCTTATTCTGAGAACAATCCAATGAAGAGGGTCTGATTTAGTCTTGAGAGATTTTGTGGCTTGGAATATGGTTGCAAACTTTACTTATCTTTTGCACTTTGGGTGACAGAAAACACCTTTTGCATGAGTGACAATAGGAGTTTAGCAAAAATACCCACCTTATTTTCATGTTTCAAATACTGAGATAGAAAAAAATTCTAGTAAGGACACATGGGAGAAAAAAAGTTTGCAAGAAGTGTTAAAAGAACAAACCGTGGAGTAGTTAATAGGACATAAAATTTTGGTTACACCTCTAATGAAATAAAATGAACTTAAGAGGACACCTCAAAACTTATCATAGTCATAAATAGTACAGTTCAAAGTATACAAGAGAAAGAATAAAAACAATATAGAGGAAGTGGTATAAAAAATTATCTCATCCAACATTTCTTCACTAGCTAATATGGTTGTTTTAGGAAAACCTGTTTTTAGATTGCAAGAATTGGATCCAGGGACAAAACAATATTCTCCTTCTTTTTATTCTAACCAAAACATTTTTTCTGAGTTTTTGGAAATCAAGAAAAATAATGAGGCTTTTAAGGAAGTAACTGATATCGAGTTCTCGAAGAAAAATTATTTGACTAAAAATAGGTTGCTTTCAGGTTTTGATAGTGAAAATAATGAATTTAAGTTAGAATTTCTCAAACCTAAAGTTTCTGATCCTAAAGATATTAGAGAATATAAGACTTATGTTTTATCATTCAATACAAAATAGATCCATCCTATAGATCATGTTGATCTGCATAGACAAACTGGTGAGATGATTTATTCATCTCTTGCTAGTTTTGCTTCAAATGTATCAAAAATTAAGAATTCTTTGAATAATAGTCTTGCAAAACTTAAAATGGAAAAGGCTTCTTCTCTAGCAAAGGATGTTAGGATCAAATCACTATAAGACCTTGTAATTAAATTAGGTTTGGATCCCAAAAATGTGGATGCAACTCAAAATATTGTTAAGAAGAAAAATGAATATATTAAAGAACTTAGAAGACAGTTGAAGCTACCCACAACAGAGAATCACCAAACACAAGAAATTGGGGAATTAGAGAAGGAGAAGGAAACTCTATTATCCAATATAATTGAAAAGAACCTAGAGATTCAGAAAATGCAAGAAATGATGGAAGAGTTGTTAAAAGAGAAGAACTAAGATGACAACTTAGCAATTCTAACAACATAAACAATTTCCACATAAGATATTACTACAAAAATACTATCACAGGAATTATCTTATCTTAAACTAAAGGATGTTGAGATTGGTAGATTAAAAGAAAAATTGGACAAAGCTGAGATGAAAAAAATTCAATCAGACAATGCCTTAGTTGAGGAACTAAAGAAAAATGCAAATTTACAAAAGCAATTAGAGCAGTATTTGAGCAGCTCTAACAATATTCAATATTTATCATAGGCCAAAGAACAAATTTGGATAGAAATTATGTCATATGTGTCTGATATTTGGCAGCCTATGGAGATTATTGTAGAACAAAAGTATTTTATTGAAAGAGCCAAAGAAGTTATTAATGACATAAAAACACAACTGGAAAATAAGCTTAGACAAGCAAGTTAGATAATAAAATCTCTAAACACAAGGTCCATAGAAGCACTTGAAGAACTAGGAATTGAAGACATAACGAAATCAGTTATTCATACTAGAAAAGTTCTCATGAAGAAAACTTTGATGTTGAAGACAAAGGAAAAGTGTGAAAATATTCAAGTGAAAACCAATAAATTCTAAGGAAAATGTTATATTCTGCAAGAGAGATGTACTCCATCTTTTAAGAATTCATAAGGCCAGATGGTGTCAGATGAGAAATATGAAAGATTGATGAATAGAGAGGGAGGGGATAGGACAAAATTTGTTGGATTCAAGGGAGATATTAGTGGTCAGAATCTACTTTGAATTTTAGTTGATTAATGTTTCATCTGCTATGTTATCAAATGCTTGTTCATTGTAAAACCTTCTTTTGAGAAATATACTGATGTAGATGAATCATATAGGCAGATGATTGATCTTAGTTACCCAATAGATGAAGAATGGGAGTATTTGGTCTAATTTTTTCAATAAAATCAGATTATCAATGCAGCATATTAGCAACATATCACATCTATTAAGCATTTCAAGCAACAACAACAGAGAATTTTTAAACACATTGAACCTGAACACAGAAATTAAGTGCAATTGCAGACATTTTTGGAGCAATTTTTTTTTTAGTTAAAAGTTATTGAAACATTATCCAAATCTTTGGATAAATAATACTTTGAATGTAAATATTTTAAGAGATAGGATTTTTTGTAAAGCACTCTATATATACCTTATTTTTTTATAAGAAAGGGTTTATACCTGGAGCATTTTTTTGTAATATTGTTGTAATACTTTCAACATGGATATAATCAAAGGCTTCTGGTTTTCATTCATGACAACAATTGTGTACTTATGAGTTCTTGTAATTTCATAGTCTTTTTTTTTGTGTATATTTGAGAATAGTATAGGACATTGGGAAGGGATAGATTGAGTATCTACCTCCTTGACGTCCCTCTACAAAGTTATGTTCACAACTAAGTCATAAATTGAAAAAATTGTTTAATTTACATCCCATAAATATTTAAATTGTTTCTTTTATGTTGTACTTGGATATATTTGTGTTGACTATAGAGTTTTATCTATACATCTCTGCTATTATTAGATGATTAAATGTCCAGCCTTCTAAATTCCTCTCAATTCCTCTTTCAAAAAATTGATAAAAATTGTATGTTGTTATAATGAAACACAAGCACTTTGTTTAGTGTTAAGGGGAAAAGAATTATAGGCATAAAGAAATTTTTGTATCTTTAGTGTCCTCCACTCCATACAAATGCCCCACATTGATGCTTTAGCATAGTTCTTTAACTGAGGACTGTCTAAAAAGATACAACATGGGGGATCAAGAAAACAAATTGAGAAGCACAAACATAGGTAGTAGCGGATTGTGAAGCAGATGTTGTAACAGTGGATGCTGTAATAACAGAGGTTGTAATAATAGATGCCATAACAATATGTCAACATTAAATATGCTGAAAATGTTGTAACAAATGATGTTGTAACACTCAATACTATTGACAATGTTGAAATTGTTGTAAAATTTGATGCTATAACAACTACTACTATTGAAACTATTGAAACAGTGACCATTATAGTGGATGTTGTAATAGCAGATGTTGTAACAACATGTGTTGTAAGAATAGATGTTGTAACAACATGTGTTGTAACAACAGATGTTGTAGCAACATATGTCGTAACAACATGTATTGTAACAACATGTGTTGTAACAACATATGTTGTAAGAATTGAGGGGGTAGAAATTCATTTCATCTTGCTTGTCAAAACTTGAAAGCGGGTAGCAAAAGACGTGTTTTTATCACCCAACACTACACCAACACTTGGGGGATCAAGAAAACAAAATGAGAAGCACAATCATAGGTAATAGTGGATTAAGAAGCAAATATTGTAATAGTCGATGCCATAACATCATGTCAATGCTAAATCCTCTTAAAATGTTTTAATAGTAGATGTTGTAACACTCATCACTGTTGAAAACATTGAAATTGTTGTAAAATTCGATGCTATAACAAATTCTATTATTAAAACTACTGAAATAGTAACCATTATAGTGGATGATGTGAAGGCAGATGTTATAACAATTGAGGGGGTAGAAATCCATTTTATCTTGCTTGTCAAAGCTTGAAAGTGGCCAGCCAAAGACTTGTTTCTACCACCCAAAACTACACCAGCACTTGGGGGATCAAGAAAACAAATTGAGAAGCACAAACATAGGTAATAATGGATTGAGGAGTAGATGTTGTACAATGGATGTTGTAATAGCAGATGTTGTAACAACAGATGCGATAACAATGTGCCATTGTTAAATTTGTTGAAAATATTGTAAAACTCCACTCGTTATTGTTGAAAATGTTGAAATTGTTCTAAAAATTGATGTTATAACAAATGCTACAATTGAAAGTAATGAAACAATGACCATTACAACAGATGTTGTAACAATTGATTGGTAGAAATCAATTTCATCTTGCTTGTCAAAGATTTAAAGTGGGTATCCAAATAGGTGTTTCTACCACCCAACATTACATCAACACATGGGGGATCAAGAAAACAAATTAAGAAGCACAAACATAGGTAACAATGGATTAAGAAGAAGATGTTGTAACAACAGATGTTGTAATAGTAGATGATGTAACAACAGATACCATAACAACATGTCAATGTTAAATATGTTGAAGATGTTGTAACAACTAATTTTGTAACACCCATTACTATTGAAAATGTTGAAACTGCTGTAAAATCTTATGTTATAACAATTTCTACTATTGAAACTATTGAAACAGTGACCATTACAACAGATGTTGTAACATCTAATGTTGTAATAGCATATGTTGTAACAATTGATTGGATAGAAATCCATTTCATATTGCTTGTCAAAGCTTGAAGTGGGCATCCAAGGGGGTGTTTCTGCCACCCAACACTACACCAACACTTTGGGGATCAAGAAAACAAATTGAGAAGAAAAAACATAGGTAATAGCAGATTGAGAAGAAAATGGTGTAACAGCAAATGTTGTAATAACATATGCCATAACAGATTATGTAACAATGGATGATAGCAATCCATTTCATCTTGTTTGTCAAAGCTTGGAAGTGGGCAGCCAAAAAGGTGTTTCATAGTAACATTGCATGTTTTATTTTTCTTCTAAGACCAATGTAATAAAGTTGTTGATTTCTTTTATAATATATTTATCAATGTTGTGCAAATAATTGAGATACCTGTGACTTTTATCTAAGAAACCTTAATGAAGCACTTTGTGATCTCTGCATATTATTTTCTTTCATTTCATGCTCTCTTTGTAGATCTAATGCATAGGATTTTTTTTATCCCTATGCTTTAAACCTCAATTTCTTTATGTTCTTATATCCATACTAAAAGTCAATTTTAAAGGTTATAATGACAGATAAGTGGGCTAGTTGAATTTATTCATTAATTTCTCCAAAAAATAGTTCACGTTGCATTTAAAAGTCTATCGTCAGCTGGCCCACTTGTCTAATTGTTTTAGGATTAATAAGGGTCTGATAGAGTTGGAATAGTGAGCATATTTGTGTTGTAAAGTGGTTTGACCTCCCTTCCAAAGTGGGTGAAATGAACATAATTGGCCCATTCACATAAAAAATGGTTTTACCTGTTTGGCCCAATTCATTGTGTTAAAATCGAGTAAGTTATTGTGCCAAAATAGCTTATAGTCATAGATCGTTTCAAACTTGATTAAAAATATATTAAATATGACTTATAATCTTACACAAGCTAAATTAATCAAACATATTAATGCGTTATTAATTATTAATTCAAGATAGTGCATAGTGGATGCTAAAATAATAAATAAATACAAACCATGGGAAAAACTAGGTTGGTTTCGCCCCACACAGTTTAAAGTGGTTTGACCTCCATTCCAAAATAGAAAAAATGAATTTGATTGGCCCATGTACCTTTTCGTCTCCATTGTGTTAAAACACAAGTAAATTATTGTGTTGAATTATCTTATAGCCATAAATCACAGTGAGGTGTTAAATTGTGGTAAGCGATGTCACTTATGACATCAGCGTGGCATCACGTTGACTTTGAGTAGCACATCATCTCTTCACATTAGTTTTCATGTCAACATTATCCCTTCGTCCAAGTATATATGGCTCCACTATGGTCACTTACATGTCCATTGAATCCCATGCTGGTCACTTACATGTCCATTGAATCCCATGCTTCATTATGTGCTCACACCAATAGTAGAAAATAAATTTTAGAAAACCATTGGTAATGTGCCCTACTGCCCACCCCTCCCCTCGCGATGGTTTGGAACTTTGGGGAGGGGTGATCCCATAATAGAACTAGTCCATCGATTTGTGTTGAGTGGTTTGGGCTCAAATCCCTACTACCCCCTCCCCCACCGTACTAAACATTGACCTTAAGGGGGGGAGGGAGGGGGGTGTATGCGCCATACATACACCATTAGATCTAGTGCACCCGTAGATCAACAGTGATTCGACAATCTGACTTTTTCTTATTAATTTTCATTGATTCCTTGGAGTATTCCAATGTTTTAAAACTTTTATTAAAGTGTCGATATATTTCAATATTAACTCCCTACTAGATGCACTTTAATTTGATAGCTTTGGGAACATGACACGGATGTACAAGGTACAAAATTATAGTTGGAAAACCAATAATCACCCTTAATACTCCCCCCACCCACCCACCTTGAGCGCCCAAAAATGTACCCTCCCCCTCCCCAACAAAAAAATTACATATGTTGTTATATATAAAAAATCTACCCCTAAATATTATGATATATTGGTTTTCATTTGTGCTCTTTTTTTATCCCCTAAACGAACAAACATGTTAATATATTCTCCATCAAGTGAAGTCCTGGTGATATGCATAAATCCTTATAACCAACCTAAAACTTATGACCCCTTTAACTCCTAGTCCCTATAGTTCTTAACCCTTACAATAATTTGTGCCGTAGTAGCATTGCATGGAAATCCTTTACACCAAAAAATGGGGTACATAAAATATCAACTAATACTTAAATATTATTTAAACATATTGTTATTTACTAGTAATTAATTCTAATAATGAATTAATTAACAAGCAACATCTTACCTAATTCCCCTGTCTATGTAAGCAACATTTAAAATTGCATAGTTGACATAACTTACGTCATAACTAATGAGCTACCTACTCACTTATTAATTAAATACAATTTTTTTTGGTAATCATGACAAAAGTTTCTTGAACACTTTTGCTCATTTCAAGGATGGTACCTAGGATAAACCTAGATTCTTCAAGGCTTAAGGTCAATTTAACAACTCATAAATAGATCATATGTGGCTCATCAATAATCAACTCACAAAGAGAAACCATGTCACAAAGTGGGATTTGAAGTCACGTTAAGGGGTAGGGGGTAAAGAAATTTCCTCTCAACCATACAAACTACACCCAAATAAACAAATAAATGTATTTGTTATTATTATAAATTAGTCGTCATTATTATTATTTATTATAATTATTATTAATTAAATATAAATACTATTAGATAATCAAATAGGGTATTAATGATTGATTAATTACTTTTGAAGCTCAATTATATGTTTAAAACACTTTGATTTTTTTTTTAATTTGTGTTAGGTTATATTAATTAATTAATTGTTTGTTAAGGGGTCCCTACCATATTGCATATTATATAAGCGACAACTCAAATAGTGCAACCAACATAAGAAACACACCTAACATGTGCACTTAGACACATGTTTATTGATTATTTTTTTTATTCCAATGGAAAAAAAATATCTTCATAATGAAAGGGGAAATCGCACTTCTCAAGTGCATAGTGCACAATAAAAAACAAGAAACAAAGAAAGCAATGCATACTCAACTTAAAACTTGAGAAGAGTATTTCCTCTCTCAAAATATTTTAAGGCATATATAAGAACCGTGTGATATCCTTGTATTATTCACAAAAAATCTCTTACAAAATCCAACATTATAATAGCGCAGGCAAGTGCAACGGGGGATATCTTTCACCCCAGGGGAACATCTGAATTCAAGTATGTCTATAAACATTGCATAATCATATGCCTTTTTACAAGGAACAAATCTTAGATAACTCCTTCAGCCTTTGAAAATCACAGGTGATTCCCAAATTATCATAAACCACGTGATTAAGGGGGCTACTTCTAATGATATGCATATAAATGAAATTACGGAAAGAATTAAATAAACTTTCAAAAATCAAAATGAGGTTGAATAGTTTCGTGTTCATAGAACAAATAACACCTTGGATAATGAACTAACTAATCGAGTAATAACTCTTCGGTCATTTATAATTAATGGTAAGGAATATGAATAGCCCATTCCTAACATCACCTACATCATAAACATCCACAACAACAAGCATGTTAAGAAGCTAAATTCCATCCCTTCTTTTCACACAGCTAAGTGGACATGATGTTAGTTATGCCCACAACATCTTATGATATATTTGGTGAGCATGTTTCATAATAAGCGCGCATCTCATGTCATTTTTGGTGAGCATGTTTCTTAATAAGCGCGCATCTCATGTCATTTGCCACGACTGTGGGAGATTTTAATTTTCACCTATGGAGAATCATAGCAACAACGTCATGGATTTGATGGAAAAGGATGATTTTATTGATTTCACCTTGGATATTCCCTTGTGGTTTATTATAGGACCATTCCCTATTTCTCCCTAGCCAATTTTGTGAGAACTTCGTAAGCTTGGCATTTAGCATATGGATTTTTCTCGAAGCCTCCCTTGTATGAGTGATAGAATTCCTCTATTGTGGCAAATTCCTCTATTGTGGCAACATTGTGAAATTGGGCTCTTAAAGAACATCTTTCATATTGACTACAAAGAATTGAGAGTTACCCACTCTGCAATCCAGAAGCACGAGGAGACTTGGGTAGAAGTTAAAGACTACATAAGTAGAGGGTCCAATTGTAAGGTTGGAGTGGAAAACAATGACATAATCTTGGGAATAGTTTTGCAAATGAAAAAACACCTTAATGGCTTGGAAATTGTATTTCACCAAATGAAGATACAAGTTGTGTATGGACGTCGTGATCTATAAGCATCCTCATGTAATTCATATATGGAACCCTTTATAATTCTCTCCTCTCACTCACAAGATAACCATGATTCTTTCTCTCGTCAGTAGCAAAATAAATGAATAATGGTATCGAGAGGGGAACTCTTTTAGACACTGGCACTTAAAGTCTTTAAGAATTGCAATGTGATTTGGGTTTTGGGAGATTATTATATAACTCATGGCCTAGTTATGACTTTGTTTTGAAATTTTGTAAATCAATTGTGTCTCGAAGGAGATTATTTTGACTTTCCAATCAATAGGAACTTGTACCATAAACAAAGCACTTTTATTATCTAACTATCTAAGTGCATATTATGTGAGCTTCTGCCACAACTACATTATTACAAAATTTTCCAATTTGAGATGGATATATATATATATATATAATCACAAAAGGAATCTTAGATTCCAATATTTTATATTTTATATAGACTTATTTTGGGATCCCAAAAATATAAATTTGTTGTAAAACCAAATCTAAGAAGAAAAAATCATAAACATAGCAAAGTAGAATCAAGTTTCTTCTAGAACCATAAAGCTTCCTACTAATCTTTATCCTTCCTTAGAGAGACTATAATTTCTCACCTTAAATTACATATAAATATAAATGAAAATAGCATCTTCTTCTTCTTCTTCCTCTTATGGGATCCCAAAAATATAAATTTGTTGTAACACCAAATCTAAGAAGAAAAAATCATAAACATGCAGAGTAGAATCAAGTTTCTTCTAGAACCATAAAACATCCTACTAATCTTTATCCTTCCTCATAGAGACTATAAGTGCTCACCTTAAATTACATATAAATATAAATGAAAATAGCATATTCTTCTTCTTCTAAATATAAATTTGTTCTAACACCAAATCTAAGAAGAAAAATCATAAACATAGAAGAGTAGAATCAGGTTTCTTCTAGAACCATAAAACATCGTGTTAGCGCAAGGAGTTACTCCTAGACTGTAAAAGGAGTAAGCCTTACACATCATGATTTCATTTCAAAATTTACAAGAGTTTTTTAAGTGGTGGGATGGATTCTGAAGGAGTTTTTAAATGATTGTGTTCCTCTTTAACTTTTATGCATTTGGCAAGTTGTGGCAAGCATAAATTGTCTGGTTAAGTGAGTAGTATAGGGGAGCAGAGGAAAGAGAACAGGTAGCTGATACTTATCCTAAGAAAAACTAAGTATCTTAAGACAGTCACCTCAACTACAGAAAGCCTTATAGCAAACTCTGTTTTTTGATAATCAGAATAACAAATAGAAAGTAGAAAAAAGTATAAAGTGTTTCACAAATCCTTTGTGAAACCTTCACTAACAATTTCTACTTAAACTGATATTATGATTTACAGCAAACTGGATAATAGATAAGTCATCATTAGATCCTCCTAATGATTCTCACTCATACTATACTAGCTATTGTAATTTACCATTTAAAAGATTAAAACAGGCTTGACAAGGAAAACAACAATTAGGAAGTAAAAATAGGTATAAAGTATCTCAAAAATCCTTTGTGAAACCTTCACTAGCAATTTCTACTTGAACACATATTATAATTTAAAGAAAACTGGACAGTAGATAAGTCGTCATCAGATCCTCTTAATGATTCTCACTCATACTATACTAGCTACTGCAAATTTATAATTCAGAAAGTTGAAAATAGGAGATAGACAAACCACACATTAGATATGACTTGAATCACATAATCCTCTAACATGAAGTGTAGAAAAAACTATTTTATTAAGTTGAGTCTTCAGGTGAACCAAAATCCAAAACTGAAGTGATATTTACAAAAGGTGTATATAGGGAGAGAGGCACCAACTCCAACTCTCCTAAATTGGTAGTTCGACTGTATTCTTGTTACATGAGGGTCTTTTATACATTAAGATCATCTCCTATCAAATTGCAATAGAAAGTACAGGTGTAAATGAGAAGAATAGGAAGAATGACACCTTGCTGTTGGAAAAATAACTGGCAACCCCTTTTGCTGCTGAATTTATGGTCTTGCCTATTGAATGAGCATATGTCTTCATTAAATCTAACCTTCGAAAACCTCATAATTGTCTTATATCCATCATCTTTATTATCCCTATTGTTATGAGTTGTTGTCTTCCAAAACTGGCTCAGAGGTTTTTTTCTGATAGCTGTATATTTCTGTTGTGGCAGGTGCTACCGGAAACTCCGATAATGCCTGTAATGCCGAAAAAACTGGAAACACTTTGAAGCTTTCGGTAGGATCATGTTTCCACTTCAAAATTTCAACAAAAACGCTTCAAACTACCCTTTCATCCTATGTGAGCTACAACCTCTACAAGCTTATCCAAGTTGGTTTTAATTCTAGCAGATTTAGACCTTGTGATTTTTGTTGTGTCTTCTTTGATGATGGCCTCTCTCTTTTCTACTTCTTTTTGGATATTTTTTCTTTTGGAATACTCTGATGGTTGGTCCATGGGAGCTTTGTCTCTTTGTTTCTTCAAGGATCTTCTGATTTATGCAATTGAGGGATCCTTAGTCTGCAACTTTGTAAATTGTTCTTCTATAACTATTACTTCAGTTAGCAAACTAGGGTTATTTAGGGCCTTTGATTTCAGTATGTATTTGTTCTTTTCCCTAGTATGCCTTCTCCTAGTTCTAGCAACTAGTCTTGGCTCTTCCTCGTTTTTACTGGTTCTTGCATACCCTTCTTCCTTCAATATTTCCTCATCTGAGCCAAGAGGTTGGTCTTCTTGTTGTTGTTCATGTGCTTTCGGAATTTCAGGAAGCACCTGCGCTTCAGATTGCTCTTTAGCTACAAGTTTTCTTCTCCTAGTTCTTATGTAAACTTTAGGAAAAGGTTTAATAGGAGGAACCTTTTTTTGAGCTTTCAGCTTTCTGGGCAGAAGAGCTTTCTCCCTGCTCCTTTTTCTTTTCATTTTTAGTAGTTGAAGGCTCCTTTTTGTTGTTTTTGGCACCTCTGCTCGCATCTTCCTTTCTTTTCTTTCTTTTGGAGCTTCCCTCAGCTAATGCAGTTGTTGTTCTCTTTGTCTGAACTCGTTTTGGAGAAGGCTTATCAGTCTCTTGGGGTTTTGGTGTAGGTTGGCCTGCTCTATAAAACAAGAAATGGTCCCAAGTCTGGTTCCTCTTCTTCAATTCTTCTTCAACCAGAACCTTGATAATTGCCTGATGATACAAGCTGTACTCTGATGCTTCTTGATGTGTTTGAATCCTGGATGCCATTTTGGTTAGGCTCTTCAATACAAAATAAGGCAGGTTAAGTGCCTTCATACCTGCAAAATGAAGAAAAACCTCATATGGTATAGAAAAATTATTGTATATCTTCTCTCACATGTGAGGAAGACCTTAACTAGCTTAATTGTTTCTTCCCATTCTTTCTTAAGATAATTGCTAGGAATTCCTTTGGCCCAGTTGGGATTTTGGTATTCATCTATGATGAAAGCATTGTGATCCAAGAATTACATGTAAAATTGCAGCTTAACACAAAAATGTGCACATAAGAAAAGAAGAAGTAAATACATAAAAGGCACAAAAGAAGACACCAAGGCTTGATAACAGAATTCGTCCAATTCGGACTACGTCTCTGGGCCCAACTGAACAATGGGGAGGCCTTTCTTATTAAATGGCATGAAAGAACAGAATTACATTCATCAAACTGTCCATAAGAGGCTTATTCCTCCAATTTGCAAGATGGCCTGTGAAAAGGATGCCTGAGATGGAGAGTTAAACAACACCAAAGCGTCCCACAACAATGAAAGGGGCTGGAGTCATGTAAAATGTCTAAAACAGATCAATAGGTGCTCTCAGCCTCCTGTGAAACAGCGTGCTGCAACCATAAATGCCTCCTCTCGTGCTCTTTCCATCGACTGTGTTTTATAATGGGTTCTTCGGACAGAATCCCATTCAAATCGGAGTTTGTCTGTTTCATTATGGAGGTTGGTAACATGGAATGATCGGCGGGTGCAACCGCTTCTTTAAATGGCCTTTCACCGTTGAAGCGATAAGACTTCAAAAATCCCAAAAAACACTGAAAAGCCCCCTAAAACCCATATACCTGGACTTCAAAAATCATAAAATCGGGGGTATTTTCCATATCAGGTCTGACCTGGGTCGCAAATCTACCTATCAGGGGTGTCCCTGTCCTGGTTATCGGGAACTACAGATCACCGATCGCCAATATCGGCGTCGGCCGATCGCATCGACGTTCCCTCATATATCGCTCTGATAATGATCGTCGGTCTGATTAATCGTTGATCGCAACCAGCCACCGTCGATATACATATTGGTGAGCCCCAGTATTGTAGCAATAATGCTACAACTCCTGGGGCTTCCTGTCTCTTAATTTTATCAACCCGG
>APFE030025643.1:41355-78322 GCA_000404065.3 Pinus taeda | reverse complement strand
ACCAGATATTTCGGTATCGTTTTGAAAAATTTTGAAATTTACAAAATTAATACTTAAAAAAAAGATCAAAAATCAAAATCTGCTCATGACTTAGCCTAGAATTGTGCTAAGACATCCTACTAATCTTTATCCTTCTGCAAAGAGACTATAAGTTCTCACCTTAAATTACATATAAATATAAATGAAAATAGCATATTATTATTATTATTATTATTAAAATGCAAATGTTGTGTTATTACCTTCGTATGCATTACATTATCCTTCCTTAGAGAGACTATAAATTCTCACCTTAAATTACATGTAAATATAAATGAAAATAGCATATTCTTCTTCTTCTTCTTCTTCTTATTATTATTAAAATGCAAATGTTGTGTTATTACCTTCCTATGCATTACATTATCCTTCCTCAAAGAAACTATAAGTGTTCATCTTAAATTACATATAAATATAAATGAAAATAGCTTCTTCTTCTTCTTCTTCTTCAAATGCAAATATTGTGTTATTATCTTTGTATGCATTACATTATATTTTTAATCGCTATCGTAAATACATCTTAATCATATACTTGTTCAATAACAAGAAAAATTAAAATTAAAAAGTGTTTTCTTCTTCTTCTTCTTTTTCTTCATTATATTTTTAATCGCTATCGTAAATACATCTTAATCATATACTTGTTCAATAACAAAAAAATAAAAATAAAAAAAATGCCTCCTCCTCCTCCTCCTTCTTCAAATATTGTGTTATTACCTTCATATCGATTACTTTACCTTTGTATGCATTACTTCTTCTTCTTTTTCTTCTTCTTCTTCAAATGCAAATATTGTGTTATTACCTTCGTATGCATTACATTATATTTTTAATCGTTATCGTAAATACATCTTAATCATATACTTGTTCAATAACAAGAAAATTCTTCTTCTTCTTCTTATTCTTCTTTTTCTTCTTCGCTATCGTAAATACATCTTAATGATATACTTGTTCAATAACAAGAAAAAATTAAAAAAAAAGTGCCTCCTCCTTCTTCTTCAAATATTGTGTTATTACCTTTGTATGCATTACTTTACCTTTGTATGCACCACTCCTCCTCCTCCTCCTCATCATGCAAATATTGTGTTATTACCTTCATATGCATTACATTATACTTTTAATCATTATCGTAAATACATCTTAATCATATACTTGTTCAATAACAAGAAAACTTCTTTAAAAAAAATGTGTTATTACCTTCTATGCAGTGCATTATATTTTTAATCGCTATCTTAAATACATCTTAATCATATACTTGTTCAATAACATGAAAAAAAAAAAAAAAAAAAAAACTTGTAAAGCTTTAACCACTTAAACATCTAGATAGAAGGATGCTCAAGTCAATCATAATTGAGTATTATAAATGTTCTCTTGTGAGTTAAACTATTTTTTCTAAACATGTCATCATTGTTTAAATTGAGTTTGATTGTTATTGCTCGTTAGATCGTGTTATTTATTCTTTTAATTTAAGGAAGAAAACGAAATGATTTGTTTCATTTGTGAGTAATTTTCTTTTCTGGTCATTTTACTTTTAATAAAAACCACTATATTCAAATTCCTTTTTGCTTTTGAATATATATGTCAAGAGAGTTCACTTGTTGATTTAAGGGTGTTTATACCCAACTTATCATAAGTTGGTTGTCACTTAGCTACTTATATTTGGGTTGTTTGAATTTTAAGTTGGGAAATAGGAACTTAAGGAATGAATCTCCAATGTGTGGAAATATTG
Organism: Pinus taeda; assembly: GCA_000404065.3. NCBI lineage: Eukaryota > Viridiplantae > Streptophyta > Pinopsida > Pinales > Pinaceae > Pinus > Pinus taeda. The sequence goes on along the minus strand of APFE030025643.1, from coordinate 76,566 downwards.
TGAGCAAGAAACTTGTTGTAGGTGTTGAGAATTAGTTTCTTTGGCTTTTTCTTTTAGTTGGAAAAATAATTATATGGGATGTTATTATTGTGGGTCTAGCAACATTTTTCTACTTGTTATTGGAGGTTGCTAGATGTAGTTTGGAGTTCCTTAAATACAAGAGTTTATGTGAGCACATTATCACAATGTGCTTATTTTCTTAAACTAATAAAGGGCTAGGAAAAACTTAATTCTTTAAGTATACTATAAAGAATAATATTATATATGCTTCCACAATTTTGTACTCTTTAAAAACCTGATATGCAAAGTTTCGCATCTTGACCATTTATCAATAACTTTCACAATTATAGAGATATAAACATGATTATTTAGGATGGTAATACACTAAACCCAATTTATTAAATCCTTAGATGTATTATAATGCTCGAAATGGGCATTGCAAGGTGTATCAAACACACACATGCACATGACAATGCAAGCCCCACGCACAATCAGGTTTAATATGGTGCAGGACACAATGAAATATTATAACACTAATGTAAACGTCATATAAGAGCTCAATGCAAATATGATGCATGGTGATGCATGCCCTTTTTTAGCATTTCATTTACTAACTTCTTAATATGCAATTCCTAATGCAAAGTGAATCTCAAGGAAAATTTTAAGGATGGAAATTTTTCTTGAAGTTTAGAAACATTGGCGAATCTCATTAATCCCTAATATGCAAAGTATAAAATGTTTATTGATATATTTGTAAAATTATTCAAATTTATAATGATTTTATATATAGTCTCTATATAATGTTGGTGATTTTAAAGGTAAAATAATTTTATATTCTAAAATTTGGGCGAATCACCTTTTATAAAAATTGGAAATTAGCGAATCTTTTTGTGGGAAAATCATGGAAAATTAGCCCACTGGGCGAACATTAGCCCCTAAAATTTTCCATGAAAGTGATACAAAAATTTATGTAGAAGAAAAAATGTAAAATTAGGGTCATGCATCTTAGACATGCTTAATAGGGTGTTTGTGACTCAAACTTGTGATGCCAATACCCTATATTATAGTAGTGTTACATTAAATGAAATACCAATTTTTACATATATATCAACCACTTCCCACCAATGTCTTACACTATGAAAAAATGATTTTGAGTATGTTATGTGGTTCACCAAGTCTATACTATGGAATCTAATTTCCTTGCTTAAGCCCTCACAAAGCTTGATTTCAAAGTAGATTCATATATCTATCACGTAATCATCCATGCCTTTAAACATAATTCCCAGTATCTTATCAATTACCACATGAAAAATAGCCTAAAATGCATTTAATACATGATTTTCAATAATCAAACTTCTTAAGAAAATGGACAATATCACAATCCTCATCATGACATGTAATAGCAATATCGATGATGACACTTGTGACACATTACCAAAACTATAAAGTTTGAAGTTTGATAAATCACTACTAATATATTATATCTCCTTAAAGGTTATAAAATCAGGAGCTTATCTCTCAGTGCATGCCATCCTCTTGAAGGTTTTAACCTTGTACACATAATAGCTAGAAATGAATTCTTAAAAAAACAGAAAAATATGCAATGGCGAGAACATAAAATATAGGAAATTATTTTTCTCCTTAAACCAAAAACTAGGAAAACCAAATTGATTTTTAATTATATTCCTTTCAATGTTATAGTACATTATATATATTCCAAAGTATTCATAAACCCCCAATCTGTTAACCCTTGATTAGAACATAATTGTAATTCCCTTGAATGGATTTATAAAACCACCATGCGTAAAACCACAGGTGGATCTGACCAAAAAAATCCTAGCCAACACCCTCGCAGGGAGGGCTATCACTCCCCACTGTGATCCCCCCAAAAAAGGGGGTTTCACCCCCGTGAACCCCTCCCATGTTATGCAACCAGATCACAAAACAGAAGAAAATATAGATCAATGACTTGAAAACTAGCCTCTTCAAGGGGGAAACCTCATTTACATCACATAAATGAACAATTCTTGGATGATACAAATGACAAGGCCTCCTTTCCATATATAGGATTCTACAAGGTCACAATATAATCAGAGCCTACATAACAATAATAATGTAAGGGGACAACAATAACAATAGTGGGTTTCTATGGGACACAACAATAGCAATATGGGGGCTACATTAACAGTAACAATAAGGGGGCTACACTAATAATAACAATAAGGGGCTACACTAGTATTATAGGAACCTAACATGCCCCTCTCCTTTAAAAAAAGTGTTGTCCTTGACGCTTGAGTAGTTCTAGATTCTTTTGTATAAAATTCTCATCCTCCCATGTGGAATATTTAGCAGGTAATTTCTTCCACTTAGTGAGATACTCTGAAATTGATCAATTTTGTAGTTGTCAGGTTCTTGTTTTTGTGACTGCTTTAGGCTCCAATATGATTTTTCCTTCTTTTTCAAGTTCTGGCAATATTGTGTTAATTGGGAACTTGTCACCGATAACCTTCCTTAAGCATGAAACATGGAAAATTGGGTGTAAACGAGAAGATACAGGCAACTCCAATTTGTATGCCATAGTACCAATATTTTGCAACATCTTGTAAGTACCATAGTACTTGGGTGATAATTTATTATCCTTCTTAGCTTGCTTGAGGAAATTTGTTAGTATGGTTGTAGCCGTAAAAATACCTAGTCGTCTATGTCAAAACTTCTTTCACTGTGATGCTGATATGATTATTGTTTCATTCGATTTTCTGCCAGAGTGAGGTTATCCTTTAAGAGTTGAAGAACTTGTTGTTGATGCCCGATGCGGTCTTCCACATCTTGAACCTTAGAATTTTCTCTTAAATATGATGTGATCGACGGTAGATGATATCCATAAAGCTCCATAAATAGGGTCATTTTTGTTGCAGTATGGAAGGAAGTGTTATAGAACCACTCAGCCAGAGGTAACCACTTGACCCATTGTGTTTGTTTATCATATACAAATCAACGAAGATATCCTTACAAAAATTTGTTCACTATCTTAGTTTTCCCATCAAATTGAGGATGATAAAATGAGTTGTCACCTAATTGAGTACCAAGACAAGAAAATAGTTTCGTCCAAAAAATTCCAATGAAAATGGGATCTCTGTCACTTAGAATAATCTTTGGGTTTCCATGTATCTTTTGAATTGTTTCCATAAATTTCGTAGTAACTATATTGGATTTAAAAGAATGAGATAATGTATAAAAGTGTGCATACTTGGTAATTCTATCAATTGCAACCATGATGACACTCTTTCATTCAGACTTGGGTAAACCTATGATAAAATCCATTGAGACCTCCTCCCAACGCTAACTTGGAATGGCTAAAGGTTGTAACAGACTTGGGGTCTTAATTGTCTTAACTTTATTTTGTTAGCAAAACAAACATTCTGCCACAAACGTTTGAATATCAAATTTAAGGCCATCCCAAAGAAAAACTTTCTTGACCTTGTGGTAATTTTTTTAAAATCTTGAGTACCCTCCTAAGGGGGATATGTGTAATTCCAAAAGAATATTTTGTTTGATTTGAGAATTCTTACATAGATATAACCGATCTTTGTACCATAATGAATCATTTCTCTAGATAAATTTATCAGATGTATTGGGATCTTGTTGCAAATTTTGAATGGTGTCACACCTCTTGTTAGGTCCCTATACTACTAGTGTAACCCCTTATTGTTATTAGTACAACCCCCTTATTATATTGTTGTTCCCATGTAGTCCCCATATTGTTATTATTGTGCCCCATAGAAGCCTACTATTGTTATAATTATGCCCTTACATTATTATTGTTATGTTAGCTCTAATTATATTATGACCCCTTAGACTCCTATATATAGAAAGTAGGTATTGTCATTTGTATCATCGAAGAATTGTTCATTTGTGTAATGTAAATGAAGTCTCCCCCTCGAAGAGGCTTACTTCTAAGGCGTTGATCTATCTTTTCTATATTTTTGTGAGTTAGTTTCATAACATTTGGTATCAGAGCTTTAGATTCTAGGGTTTTGCTGCTCCAAACAGGTCATCGTGGCATTTTCGCTATAACATTTTTTTTGCGACCTTTCAGCAGATAATAAAAAAAAAAAACCCATTTGAGATGAAATCATGCTAAACCTAGGATCCAAATTTCAAATCTTCTCTCGCTATAGTTTCGAAGATATGATATGAGGAAATTAGGGTTTCTGCAAGTTCCATAATTTCATCTAAAACAGGTCATTGTGGAATTTGCACTATAACATTTTTGCTACGAAGTTTCAGAAGCTAAAACAAAAACCCATTTGAGAAAAAATTGGTCTATACCCCGGGTTCGAATTTTAGATCTTGGCTAGCAATATTTTTAGATATATGATCTGAGGAAGTTAGGATTTTTGCAGACTCCTGAATTACATACTAAACTGGTGGCCTTGGGAAAATCGTCATAACTTTCTCTCTGAGCATCAGATTGAAATTTCATAAGAAGTTACAGAAAGAGGGCATAGTTTATTTTGTTTGGGTATAATTTTCAGAACATAAGGTTGAAAAAGTGATGCGTGGCATGTCGTACAAGTTCACTCTGCTGAACTAATCTATAATTAGGTCATAACAGGTGATTGGGAATAAATATTTCTTCAGGAATATAATTGTGATCAGACATATGAAGTTAGAAAGAGAACTTAGAGGAATATTACAGGCTGAAATTCCAGAACTTAAAAATCTGAAATTACAGAGTACAGTAGTTTCAAGATCGAGCTCCTAAAATTAAGAAAAAGCGAGAGGAGGAAGTTTGATGGCAAGGATCTGATAAATTGGATACTACAGATGGAGAAATATTTTGATCTACATGGTGTACCACTGTTACAAGAGGTACATATTGCATCTAATTATTTATAACCAAATCATTTTCTATTGTATAAAGGGCTTTGTTCTCGTAAACCACTTGTCACATGGTCAATTTTCATGGAGGAAATGATAACACATTATGAGGATACCAAGAGCAACACCTTCTTTAGCCAATTGATAAATCTCAAACAAAAGGGTTCAATGGTAGAGAACATTGAGGACTTTCAAAAATTGAATATAAGGGTAAATGATATTCCAAAGAAGCAAAGGATTGATGTCTTCATAGGGACTTTAAAGGATAACATTCAACATGAGGTTCGTCTTTCGGAACCTAATTCATTAGAGAAGACATTTAGATTAGCAAGAAAAATTGTAAGTGAAATTATGGAAACAAGGAATCCCACCACTCACCACTATAATTATGGAAGTGTTTTTGCTCCTAGCCTTCCACAACCTACAAGGTTTACACCACAACAATTAGAAGAAAAAATAGAAAAAGGGCTTTGTTACAATTGTGATATCAAATACACTAAAGGTCATAAGTGTGCATAGAAGAAATTATTTTACATAGATTATGAATAGGAGGAAGAAAAGGATCATGAGACATCAAAAGAAGAAGATATACACCGGGAACCAACCCTAGAGAGAGAACAAATGAATCCAACCATTTCTTGTATTGCAATGGCAGGAATTACCACTCCTAAAACTCTCAAGATAGAAGGACATATCAAGAAGAAGAAGGTTCAAGTAGTGAAATATCAGGAAGAAAAGTATCACGAACAAAAGAAAAGGATACTCACCAGGAACCAACCCTAGAGAAAGAAGAAATGAATCCGACCATATCTTGTGATGCACTGGCCAGAATTATCACTCCTCAAACTATAAAGATAAAAGGATATATCAAGAAGAAAAAGGTAATAGTGTTGATTGATTTGGGTAGTACCCATAATTTTATTCATTGTAAGATATCCAAGGAATTGAATTGCTTCCCATATCCAGCACCATAGTGTCAAGTGACGGTTGTAAGTGGAGGAACCATAAATTGATCTGGAAAGTGCCATAATATCAAGCTATCCATGGGAGAATATGTATTTAATAGCCCAACGCTTTCCATTCCAATGGGTGGAACTAATGTTGTACTAGGAGTCCAATGGCTACAATCCTTGGGTACAATAACTTTTAATTTTCAAGAACATTTCGTGAAATTTTCTTCCGAAGGAAAGGAAGTTGAATTAAGGGGTCTCACAGGGAAACCAAGAAATATAATTAGCTCTATCGGAATGAAAAAGCTTCTAAAGAAAGAACAACAAGGCGTAATTGCACAATTATGTTTGCTAATGGTTCCCACATCAAAATCATCTATTTCTCCAAATCTACAAAAAGTCTCGGACAATCATTCCAGGGTATTTGAGACTCCCAAAGGTCTCCCATGTATTCATGATCATGATCATGCTTTTCATTTGATTCTAGGAAGTGTTCCTCCAAACATTAGGCCTTATAGATATCCTTATGCCCAAAGGAGTGAAATTGAACATATGGTTGCAGAAATGGTAGAGGTTGGTATAATTATCCAACCAAATTTGATAAATAAAGCAAGGGATGAATGGAAGAATGGTGAAGTAAGGTGGGAACTCATTCAAAAGTTGTTGAAGATCTCAATTCCAAAAATATTGCCAGAACTTGACAAGGAAGGAAAAATCATATTGGAACCTGAAGCATTCACAGAACCGAGAAGTCGACAGCTATGAAATCGATCAATTTCAGAGTATCTCATCAAATGGAAGAACTTACCCGCTGAATATTCCACATGGAAGGATGACAATTTTATACATAAGCATCAAGAACTACTCAAGCATTGAGCACAACACGTTTTGAAGGAGAGGGGCATGTTAGGTCCCTATACTACTAGTGTAACCCCTTATTATTATTAGTACAACCCCCTTTTTATATTGTTGTACCCATGTAGTCCCCATATTGTTATTATTGTGCCCCATAGAAGGCCACTATTGTTATTATTGTGCCCTTACATTATTATTTTATGTTGGCTTTATATATTGACCCTTAGACTCCTGTTTTGTGAAAGAGGTATGCATTTGCATCATCGAAGAATTGTTCATTTGTGTATGTAAAGGAGGTTTCCCCCTTGAAGAGAATTATTTCTAAGGCATTGATCTATATTTTCTATCTTTTTGTGAGTTGGTTTCATAACACCTCTTCATCATTCTTCCATTAATTCCTTGCTTCAGTTATCCAATTAGGTTGGATAATAGAAATGGCACAAAGAAACACTTCCATGTTCTCATCCTTTCTTGAGAGTGCATATGCAATAAAATTTTTCTTCCCTTTTTTGTAGATGATTTCAAAGTCATAATCCAACATCTTTGTGGCCCATTTTTGTTGCTATTATGAAGATAATCTATGTTCCAAAAAGTATTTAAGACTATCATCATTTATTTTTTACCTTGAAGTGTCTTCCCATTAGGGAAGGTCTCCATTTCTTTAGTGCATGTAGTATTTCCAACATTTCCTTCTCATAAATAGGTTTATGTGAATACTTTCCCTTGATTGGACGACTTTCAATAGAAATTGGTCTTCCTTCTTGCATTAAAACAACCCTAATTCCATTTCCTGATGCATCACATTCCATAATAAAGGTTTTTGTGAAGTCTGGTGTAGCTAAGATCGGTGCTTAACACATTGGCTCTTTAAGATGTTCAAAGGCCTTAGTTGCTTCTCGAGTCCAAGAAAATGCATCTTTCTTCAATAATATTGTTAAAGATGTTGCTATTTTGCCATAACTCTTAACAAACTTGTTATAATACCTTGTCAACCTGAGAAATCCTCGAAGATGCTTTAGGGTTGTGGGGATTTTCCATTCCTTAATGGGTTTAATTCTGTTGGGTTCTACCTTAACGCCCTCATGAGATGCAATATGACCCAAATATTCCATCTCCCGTACTCGAAAGAAACATTAGAGGTTTTTTAATATAATTGTTTCTCCTGCAATAATTTGAGCACCTTATCAACATGTTGAACATTATCCTTCCAATACTTGTTGTAGATTAGTATATCATAAAACAAATACCAACACAAATTTTCTAAGAAAGGGTTTGAAAATTGGATTCATCAAACCTTGAAATGTGGAAGGTGCATTAGTAAGGCCAAAAGTCATGACCAAAAATTCATAATGGCCTTCATGAGTTTTGAATGTTGTTTTTGAAATTTCTTTAGTCTTCATTCTAATTTCATGATATCCTGAACAAAGATCTAACTTGGTCAAGTAAATTTCTCCATGTATTTCATCCAACAATTCATCAATGACATGAATGGGAAATTTATCTTTAACAGTGATCTTGTTGATATCCCTATAATCTGGAAACACACACCACGATCCATCCTTTTTGTGCACCAATACTACTAGAGAAAAGAAAGAACTTTAGCTAGGTTGAATTATACCAGCCTCTAGCATTTCTGCAACCATATGTTCAATTTCACTCTTTTCGGCATAGGGATATTTGTAAGGCCTGACATTTGGAGGAATGGTTCCTGGAATCAAGTGAATAGCATTATCATGACCATGAATAGGTGAGAGGCCTTTAGGAGACTCAAATACCTTTGAATGATTGTCCAATATTCTTTGGAGATCTAGAGAAATAGATGATTTCAATGTTTGAACATCTAGTGAGCATAATTGTGAAATTATTCCTCATTGTTCTTTCTTCAAAAGTTTTATCATGCCATTATAGATGATTATCTTCCTTGGTTTCCCTATGATTCCCCTTAATTCGATTTCCTTTACTTCCTAGGAAAATATGAAAAAAAATTCTTGAAAATTAAAATTAGTCGTCCCCAAATATTGTAACCATTGGACTCTTAATGCAACATTAGCACCACCCATTCGATTGGAAATCATTGGACTATTCAATACATATTCCCCCATGGTTAAATTAATATTATGACACTTCCCTGAGAAATTTATAGTTCCTCCATTTCGACCCATCACTTGACACTTTGGTGTTGGATATAGAAAGCAATTCAATTCCTTGGCTATCTTACAATGAATTGAATTATGGGTACTACCAGAATCAATCAGCACTATTACCTTTTTTCTCTTGATATATCATTTTATCTTGAGAGTTTGAGGAGTGATAATTCTTTCCAATGCATTATAAGATATGGTTGGATTCATTTCTTCTTTCTCCGGGGTTGGTTCTTGGTGTAGATCCTCTTCTTTTGATGTTTCTTGTTCCTTCTCTTCCTCCTCTTCACAATCTATGTAAAATAATTTCTTCTCAGCACACTTATGACCTTGGTGTATTTGTTATCACAATTGTAACAAATCCATTTTTTTCTTTTTTTCTCTAGTTACTGTGGGGTAAACCTTGTAGGTTGTGGGAGGCTAGGAGCAACAACACTTCCATCGTTATAGTTGTAAGAGGTAGACTTCCTTGTTGCCATAATTTTGCTTTCAACTTTTCTTGCTAGTGTGAAGTCTTCTCCAATGAATCAGGTTCCCAAAGGCAAACCTCAATCCTATGCTCCTTTGTAATATCATTTACCTTGATATTCAATCTTTGGAAGTCCTCAATGTGCTTCGCCATTGAACCCTTTTGTTTGAGATTTATCAATTGTCTAAAGAAGGTATTTCTCTTTGTATCCTTATAATGTACTACAAATTCTTCCACAAAAATGGCCCAAGTGACAATTGATTTATGAGAAAAAAGCCATCGATACCACACAAACTATTTTTTTCTAAATATAAAGATGCAATGCAACCTTTTGTATGCACGGCACATCATGTAGATCAAATAATTGCTCCATATGTAGTATCCATGTTACCGGATCTTTGCCATCAAACTTCCTCATGTCAATCTTTGGGATGTGGTGGGTCTTAAACCCAACAGTGGAGTCTCTAAAATCATAATTCATATTCCTTTTTTCCTCTTCATGATTTTCATGGATTACCTTGTCACCACTGGGAAGCCTTTCTTGTAGAAACTTTTTCAACCCTTCCAATTTGACATACATCGTGTCCATGTCTACTTTAAAAACTCCCATATCTACTTTTAAACCATCCTTCAAGCCTTCCATGATTCCTATTATTTTTTCTTCTAAATCTTCTAGTTTATTTTTGGGTTACTGTTTGCGAGAGTGAAATTTGTTGCACTTGGTCTTGTAATTTTGATATATTATGTTGCATTTCTTCCTCTTCTTCATACACCATAGTAGTGTTTTCTGGTTTCTTATTAATAGTGTATGTTTTTTTGTTTTGAGGCATCTTCAAATCAAACAATGATATCTACGCTTCACTATGCCTTTTGAATCACTTAAAACAGATTTTTCAAATGAAAGTTATGCAAAATTTAAAAAAAATACACACATTTTTCTTTCTTTTTAGGAGCTCAATATTGAATCTATTGTCTCTCTGTAATTTTGTATCTCCAAGGTATGAAATTTATTTGGTAGCCCTCTAAGTCTTCTTTCCAACGGCATAAGTGAGACCGATATTTGATTCTTCAAGAAAAAATTATGCCCAAACACCAACGATGACCTGATTATAGACTAGTTTAGTAGAGACAACTTGTATAGAATGCCATGTGTCACTATTTCTACCTTCGAACCTAAAATTGATACAAAAAAACTACAATCCATTCATTTTCAGTCACCTTTTATAAAATTCAAATCCAATGCTCAGTGAGAGAGTTATGATGATTTTCCCTAGGTCACATGTTTGAGATTGAATTCTGGAACCGACAAAAACCCTATCTTCTTCGATCCATATATCAGAAAATATAGCAAAGAAAGATATGAAATTTGTACACAAATTTCACTAATATTTCAGCTCTATGTGTTCAAAATTTCATCTTCTAAAGCCTCGCAAAAAAAAATTATAGCGAAAATTCCAAGATGACCTAGTTGAAGCAGCAAACCCCTAGAATCCAAAGCTTTGATAACAAATGTTGTGCAACCAGATCACAAAACAGAGGAAAACATAGATCAACGACTTGAAAATAACCTCTTCAAGGGGGAAACCAAATTTACATCACATAATTGAATAATTCTTGGATGATAAAAATGACAAGGCCTTATTTCTATATATAGGAGTCTAAGGGATCACAATATAATGAGAGCCTACATAACAATAATAATGTAAGGGCACAACAATAACAATAGTGGGATTCTATGGGGCACAACAATAACGATATGGGGGCTACATTAACAATAAAAATAAGGGGGATACACTAACAATAACAATAAAGTGGCCACACTATTATTATAGAGACCTAAGATCCCCCCGCGCAACATATCGCATGTGAGGTTGGTCATGCAAATAATATAACACATACACAACATGTCTTGTATACCTATGCACAAAGCCTCACCTAACTGTATAATAATTAACAACATTTATATTATTAGCATTTCTAAAATGAAGATATGAGGATGGAATTTGATCCACTTATGTGTACACAGGTCACAAAACAATTTAATATGGTCTCTCTAGGTGCAACCACACATTCGACCATTATCTCAAGGTGCCCCCATGGCTCCAAGAAAGCCCTCATGGTAATTGAACCTTTCCCAGTGGTGAAAATATTATCACTTTTTGCCATTGAATCCAACTCCTTTTGGCAAGGAAAGGAACTAATTGAAAGAGTATTAGTGCATATAAAGTTATATTGAGAGAGATAATGTGCATCATGCACATAGTCACCCTACCCTTGAAACTTTTTTCTTTTTAGAAATAAAAAAGTCCTCTACAAACTTATAATTATTAAATTTTTTAATATTGCCATGGTATTGCAACTGTCATAATACATCCCATGTGGATTTAGTGGAATATTGTGGTGCACTGCTAAATCCCTGGAAAGCTACCCATTGACTCAGTACTCTTTGTATATCACATACAATGATTGGAAGGAAGGAAGGAAGAATTGGTGTGAAGAAAGTTCTAGAACAAGTGCCAAGAAGGAACCAATGTGAAGCAACTTTTCACTTATCTCAGAGCTAGAATCTCTTAGTTGTTTAGGTATCTTTCTCCTATGCCTGTTAGGTTTCATGGGGACTTTGTGGTAAAATAAGGTAAGATATTTCATATGTGTATACCAAGATTATTTCAACATACAGTGTTTAGGTAGATGTGACTTTTTGTTCTTTGACAACATTGATATTGGTTGGAACTTGGAACTTATGTGGAAGTGTCAGTTAGAATATTCTCACACATAAAATCTCAATGTAGATTGAGCTTAAAAATTTGTGGTAAACTCCCAACCGGTCTGTGATCCTCTCAATGGAATTAGCGCTAGGAATGTGGCCACATCTCACATCTAAAACCCATGTCAGATGCACACCAATTTCTAATCTTTCGAGTGTTGAACTTCTAGTGGTTATACTGATATTCATAACCATGAGACGTCATTGGTTTGCAATGTTTCTTTATATTTCTTCGAAGATTTTCCGATTTTCATTGGCGAAAGTAATTAAAGGGACTTAGGGAATGGGAACAATGAAAGGCAATAATTGTGTATATTTGGGGAATGAGAACAATGATAGCTGGGAACTTGTGTGCATTTGGGGAACAGGAATAGTGATAGGCATGAACAATGTATATTTGGGGAATAGGAACAATGACAGACAAGACAACAATAGCAACAACAATAGGCATATGTTATTCATTTGGTGAACATCATGATACACACTTCTTCTCTATTATTGGGATCCAATTAGCTGCCTCCAATAAGCAGTCAGGTAATCAACCGCTTTCTCTACTTTGCTTGGTTTTTACTTCTGTATCACAATGAGAATACATTAATTATCAAACATGAACATCGAGCAAGAGTTATCAGGCCCTATTGAAACAAATCATCTAGGCCAAGTGAAAAATACTTCTTCAACCAAAGTAGGCAGGTGGGGTTGGGTCAATTCCATGAAATTTTAGGGTATCTTAAAATGTAGAGTAATCCATTTAAAATGGGGTCAGACAAGGAAAAATCAGTCTCGAAGGGAAAGTATTATGACCCTTCACAATAAACATTATTCAAAAAAGTCCCTTCTACAAGAATGTCGTAACAACAGTTCTAGAGGCAACAAAGTCATTGATCATTTCCCCCCCCTACAACCCCACATCCACACTGTTATACAGAATCTACAACTTCGGACAGAAGTATCTTCCCTAGGCCTGGTGGACTAACTTAGAAAAAACAAAAATACAAAGGGACTAATGTTTTCCTTAAATTAAATAGATAATGGGATTAAGACTACCTGGAATCTGTCATATTTGTCGCTCCTTCGTTGGCTTGTATGCTCCAATCCTAGATTTTATCGTGATAATTAGAACCTGCACAACCAGACAATACAATCTAATGATCTATGGGATCTTTGTAGCATCATCTAATCACTTTATTAAATATATCAACATGGTATTTAAATACATGAAATTATAACATAATATATATTAGGAAAACAAAGAACTCTTTATATTAATAGAAATGGAGTGAGTTACAACCGAAAATAGGTGTTGATCTTGTAGAAGAGCTCCTCTAAGTTGTCTTGTCCTTTCCTTGCCACAAATTTCACCTCTAGTCACCCTAATGCATGGAATCATATCTTTCACACTAGTAGCGCAAGGATAGAATCAATCTCCAAAATCCAACCCCTTGCCTATGGATGGAAGTAAATATATAGATGAAGGAGGTAGTTCATGAATTCTTATCCTTTTACCAATCTGGGCTTGAGATCCACTCTTGATGGGAGGATGATCTCAAGGGATAAGGTATGAAAACTCCAAGGTAAGATAGGATAGGATTCGACACTTTTATCCAAGGTAAATAGTTACAACAGATCTTGGAATCTTCTGGAAGAGGAATCTTCAGGATTCTTTTTTGTATTCCAAAATTTCTAGAACCAGCAAACCTCCAACACTGAGCAACCTGCTGGTGATCAACGTAGGTGCATAGTAGGGAAACCTGGTATTCAATTTTGGCCAATGAGGGGCTAGGGTTGATTGGTCCTAAAAATGACTAAACTAAAGCAGTTTCAGGAAGAAAATTAGGGATATGAGAGTGGCATACTTAGGGATTTGTGTAGGGAGGATGACAAAGTGTTCAAAGGATCTGAATGATCTTGTTTGAAGACCTATTGACTAGATGTGAAAAAATGGCCTATAACAGATTGCCCCCTAAATCAAAAACTTGGAAATGATAGTTGATGACTGAAGTGCTTTACCTTGTGACAAGTCGGGATCAAAAACAACTGGTGAGATCATTATCTGTTATAATATATTTACATCATGACATATTTTTTAAGGGAGGATTACCCATACTCATCATATAAGCTAACATTACATGTATAATAGTAAAAAGACACATCCACATATGACTAATGGTAGACCCAAGATTGGATGATTGTTTCTACGATCATAGTCATCATACATTGTGATCTTGTAATATTCCTGAAATAGTAGTCTGGATGGATGAAACTAGATCTCGGGTCTTCTATCTCATTCACATGACCAACCAATGTACGATTCTAACCATGTGAATCAATGAGATGAGGTAAAATATGGTTGAGACCATCTGATTACCAACCAATGATGTAATTCATTAACATATGTGAGAGAAACCATTGATGATGTTAATGGCTCTCAAGGTACTACAATACAATTTGTATGGTGTGAATAAATGATTTTATGTCAAACACCACACATAATCTTTCGATCAAAGGCCAACGATGAAAACCAATCGCTGAAACTGAGGAAACTTTCCATTGATGTATGCAAGCACAAAGGTACCAAAGGAGTTTTTCTAAGTCAACTTTATGGATAATGAGTTGATGTCGACATGAATCGACCCATTGCAGGAGGGCCTTGATGTATCCCCCATCAATGACATGAAACGGGTGTCATGATTTGAGACAGAATGATTAGAATGATGCTGATACGAAACTGGATCAAGAAAGGCAGGCATGGAATGAAGGCTTAAAAGTATTGTAGCACTTAAAATTATTGTATAAGAGATTAACTGAATGACTTCTCTTGAACACAGTGGCGACAACGAAATGGAGTTGGCAGCATTTACCCAAAACCAAAGCTGAGGCTTTGAAAAGGTATGATGGACCCAAATACAAGTCGATTTCCCAACCCAACAACCACGTAGATTAATTGGAAGAGTATCATGTTCAAGAGAGACTCATTGCCATTAACAAAATGAAGTACCCTATTTTCCCAATTTCCCCAACCATATTGGTCAGTACCTCTTTATTTTTTAACAACCTTGAGGAGGATAACATATGCTTGATCTGTAATTTCATCCTTTACATGAATCCCTCTAAGAATATTTAACAAACCCTAAGAAGGAGTGGTCCGGTCTCGTCATGAACGATGATTCCATCACTGCTTGATGTTTTTACGAGTCCAACGAAGGTATAACTCGGCATCTTTTTCATGTTTAAAGAGTTTGAAAGAGAGGCGAAAAAAAAAAGTTCAGTTTCGTATAGAGTCCTTTAGGTCCGAAAAGGCAGAAAATAATACCCAATAGAACCTCTTAGCCATGTTCGACTAAGGTATTCCTTTTTCATAAGTAATCTATCTCAGTCTAGAAAAGGGTTAAACTTATATTGAGTAGATGTCTTTTCAATTACTTTAACGATTTTGAAAAGACAAGTGCTCAACAATATTTTCATATTTTGGGAGTATGAAAAGAGTTGAAAGAGGACTCCACCTGAAGGAACAAGTGGTATAAAGGGTAGCAATTGGTTCTTGCCATGATAGAAATTTTCAAAACACGCAAAGGTCAAGAAGTTGGATAATAAGACCACTCAGTGCAGCTGTTCCTCAAGAAAGGGTGAAGCAACCATGTGAAAGTGTATGATCATCCAAGAAAATCATGACAATAGAATGAGACAACCAAGGCTCATCTGGCATAAACAAGTTGATAAAAATAGTCAATCACAAAGGATAGGATGAGAATGGTTCCATTTTACACAAGCTTGAAACATGTGGAAACTATGCTTGAGAATACTTGAATATTGTTTCATTTTTTCACAAGCTTGAAACATGAGAAGAATTATGCTTGAGAGTGGTTTCATTTTTACACAAGCTTGAAACAGAGGAAAATTATGCTTGAAATAAGTTTTCATGCCCCTAGCATAATGACTCAATTCGAGGTACATGCCCCCCAAACTTTATTTATTTCACGTAAGTAGACTATGTTACTATAGGTGGATGGAATGAAGGTTCATTTATGAGATCAAGTGAAAGACTCGACTGGGAATTTACGAGATATAATCAAAGACTCAAATTGTTAGGGAATGTGTTTCATTTTTAAATGAGCTTGACACGGGAAAATAACTATGCTCATGAATTTACTTCATTTTTTAGTGAGCTTGACACAAGAAAATGAACTATGTTATGACACCTTGTTTCATTTTTTAACAAGATTGACACAAGAAAAGAAACTCTGCTCATGACACCTTGTTTCATTTTTTAATGAGCTTGACACAAGAAAAGGAACTTTGCTCTTAAGAACCTTGATTGATCTTTTAATGAGCTTGACACAAGACAAGGAAATATGCTCCAGAATCAGATCATGGCCTCCAAGAGACCATGGCTTCCAATAGGTTCTCATAATATGGAAGAAAAATTCTCTGGAAGGGATACATATCAAAGGATCCAATGGAAAGATCAGGCTCCAATTCCTCCAATAAATTATTCACAATATCACCTACTGGATCTAGGTTGAAATAAGTTGAGCATACAGTGAAAGGCTCATCTTCATCAGTAGGTATGTGAATGGGATAGGTTGCCACATAATTAACCTGTGGCATGGGAGATACCACTTACATATAAGGACTTCTTAGGGAAACTAGTTTATTAGGAGTCAAATCACGACCAACGAATGAAATTTGATTGATAGTCAGAATCCTTCCATCATATGGGAAGCACATCACTTGAAAGAGTGAAGGGACAAAATCTCCCATGACATAAACTTAGTCATGCCCAAGAAGTAAATTAAAATCTAAAGGGTCTTGGACTACCATCACATCGAAAAGGACATCTTTCCTCCCAAAGTAATAAGCAACTTAGGAAGGATCTCTAATAGTTACCTAGTTCCTCTGTTAAAAGCCAACAGATTATGCGTAAGGAGCACAAGCTATAGAGAAACTAAATCCTACCAAGTAGTTGAGGACATAATACTAATAGATGCATCTTCATCTATGATTTTTCTAAGTACGACCACATTATAAGCTTGTACTATGATCTGGAAGGGCATGTAAGGAGGAAGATGATATCCTACCATTCGACTCCAATCAGAGGAAGTAACCATGCTACTTGGAGGGGGTGTGGTGGGAATGGGAGAATCCCCCTTGTGATATGGGAATGGGAGAAATTCTCTCCAACATTATGGGAATGGGAGTATTTCTCCCCTGTGCCATGGGAATGGGAGAACTATCCCCCAGTTCATTGGAACTTGAATAAACGAGAAGAACCTAAGCGGTATGAAGTTCACTCTATATGGGAAAGGTACAATCAACTGAAGGTGGAATTGGGTCGATCATTTTCTCAACCAATGGTTGGTCAGAAATGTTCTCATGGGATTCACGTTTAGAGAGAGTGGGGTTGATCAGAGATGGATTATAATCAATCATTTCATCAACTAGTGGAGGATTGGGAGAAATCTTTTGATAACTAGCCGAAAGATGAGGATGAGAAGTTGTAAGGGTTTCCAACACTTTTGAGGCTTCATCCATATAAGGACAAAGGTGAATATGATTATTTCAATCACATAGCTTACAGGGAAACTTGAATTTACCCTTATTCCCATGGACCCCTATCACTAATAGATGGTTTATCACCAGCATGATCTCCAAGGGTTGATGACAAGGGTGATGTGAGCCTGTGGACCACACTTCTAATACCTTGGGAATACCAGGACAATTTCTAAGAAGGTGATCACCCTTACAAAGCATGCAAGGGAATTTAACTTTGTGGGGAAAATTTGAAGGTTACTCCATACTAGTTGCATTCATAGCAATGGTTTCTTAGTTGTCCCGCTGCTTACTTTTCTTCTTCTTAATCTTCCTTTTATTCTTCTTCTTATCCACCTAGTAACTAACTTTGAGGCTTTCACTAGATGAAGAGGAGGAAGAGGAATAATACCAAATGGGTCAAGAAGGAAAAAGGTCAATTTTAGGATCAACTTGAGGTCGATATTGCTTAGGTGGAGGAGAACCTGGTTGAGAAGCAGTTTTGACATTCAAAACCAAAGGGGTCGAAAACAACCAAACAGGAAAACCAATTGTAAATCTAGGAAGGGACAACATTGCCATATTAGGAGCACAAATATTTCCAAAAGAATGAAAAGGACTAGGATTCCTGTTAGGGGGGTTTCCTTGACTGGTGGACTCAAGAAATGTTTCCATTAGCCTTAACCTAAGATATACTAAGGAGTTGTTCCACGATAAGGATGTTGTTCTGCAGTCAACTAATTTATTTTATAAATTAACAACATAAAATAAAACAAAGGGGTAAACTAAGCAAAAGGTTTACCAAGAAACCATGAAATGCAATATACACCATGGAGAACCAAGAACTCAACGTACGTGCAGGAAATCTCCCCAAATGTTGTGTTTGGTGTATCACGGTATACAAGGAGGCTAACTCGATTACCTAAGGCGAGGATAGCAACCTATGGTGGACTTCCAAAATATGCTCAATGGTACATGGAAGTGCAGTTCGTAGTAGTGTTGTCTAATGTGTAACCATTCAATGAGAGTGCTCACATATACTTTACATGCGTGAAGTGTCCTACAATATACCCAAAGGTACATGGAGAATGATCCTATACACTCATGTATGTGGAACGAGATTTCACCCCTGGGATACAACTCTGGAAAACAACGACAAATCCTACGTTTAATGACGTTGGAATACGTCTCTAGCCTAGAACTCTTAAGTGTTTGTGTTAATGTGATAAATTCTCCTTAGGTTAATTGAGTGAATTTTAGAGTTTATCTTGAATTATATTTCGATTTCAAGGCTCAAAACTCGATGTCAATTGAACACACCTATGATGCAACTAATATGACAAAAAGAACTCTTTTCATTTTCCTTTGAACAAAGAAAGGCCTAAGTAAGTAGGGGAAGAATAAATCAATCAACAATGTAACAAACAAGTGATGTAACAATAAATCTCCTCTGCTTCATTATTCCAATCAAAATCAAAGCCCTATATACAATGCAAAGATATTTTTATTTTATTTTCTTTTCTTTTAACGTTTCAAATGCAAAGAAACATATGGATGCAACTTGATCACTGATGAAGAGAAACCACACAGACTTTAACTGTAATGTACATGTGTCTTTTCAAATTCAACAATCAATTTGTGCATATAAACCTAAATTGACAAGAACAAATAAAGAACAAAACAAATTCTTATCAAAAAAGGTGATGATACTCAGAAGTGATTAACACTTATACACAATTCAACACCCCCTCGGTGATTGAGGGAGAATTCTTTTTTGCAAAAATGGAAGAAAAAGCACGTAATTTCACACTAGGGAATTCGAATTTCACACCCTAGATGCAATGCATTATGCATAAGATTTTTCTTTCCGATTCCACTTAATATTTAGATGAAAACTAAGATATTTTCCTAATCAGTGATAAAAGCAAACTCTTCATAACGATGACTAGAACACCAACTATTTCAAGCATCCAATGACTAAACAATCAATTTTCCAATGACATAATGATAATAACAAAGGAAAATCTAAACAAATCCTTACCAAAGGCACTAAAAGTGAAAGAAAACCAAATGGAGGCTTCAGAGAGACCACAAGACACTCAAAGAATCAAGGAAGAACAACTGGAAGAAGGTTGATTAGAGAGAAAATAAAGACAAAAGAAAATGTGTGCATGAAAAGGGGCCAACACATGTGCAAAAGAGGCACCAGTGCTTTGCAACATAGGCAGAGAGAAGGATCAGGTGCGGTGCAACACTTTCTCTCAAGACCAAAGGGTGCGTTGTTCAAGGGATGCAAGGTTCTGACACAAAGATTGCAATTGAAACTCAATGAAAAGTCTTCCTAGGTCTGCTCTTAACTTAATAAAACAGTGAAGGTTTGAAGAAGAGGTAAGACAAGCACAATGGACAAAGAAACCACCAAGGGAATGCAACATTCCCTAGCAGAGTCGCCAATTTGTTATATGGAATATACAAATCCAAATAGAAGTATCTTCCCTAGGCCTCATGGACTGACCTAGAACAAAAGAAAGACAAAGGGACTAATGTTTTCCTTAAAGTAAATAAATAATGGGATGAAGCCTACCTGGAATCTGTCATGTGCTTCACTCCTTCCTTGGCTTGTATGCTCCAATCCTAGCTCTGATTGTTATAATTAGAACATTACAACCAAACAATATAAGCCAACGGTCTACAGGATATATGTAGCATCATCTAATCACTTTATTTAATAGATCAACATGGTATTGAAATACATGAAATTATGGATTGTCATCATCTGTAATGTTACAAGCTTCTAGCAGGGCGAACACAGGAAGAAGGAGAACGGAAAACGTGCAGGGTTTCTGAGAGTCTCAGAATCTAATGGAGGGCTACAGAGGAGGGAGCTCCACTCCCTCCTACAAATATGCAGTGGCCAGCAGAGGCAAGTCACATTTGGGTAATGTCAGAGTTTCTGTGGAGGAAGAAAGCAGGAATAATGAAAAGGATACAGATGGAGCAAATTCCAAGGAAAATAGCAACTCAAAGGACAAGGAGGAAGAAGACAAAAACCAGGGAACAAGGGAAAATAAACAAAATGGACCTTCCAGACACAAAATGGAGATCACTCCGAGGGTCATATTAAATAATCTTGCACTGTAGGAGCACAGGGAACATATGGAGACTTACGCCATAATATGTAAATTCATGGGATTATGGCCCACTGAAAAGGCTTTATAGACATGGATCAAGTATCACTGGAAACCCAAAGGAAGCATTGATCTTGATCTTGGGTCAAAGGGATTCTTCACTGTGGTGTTTACAAACATCGAAGACAAAGATATAATATTTGAAGGAGGGCCCTACTTTTTTGCAGCAGCTGGCCTCTATATGTGGCCTTGGGTGGTGAACTTTGTTCCAGAGCAGGAGACTTTCACTTCAATTCCTGTTTGGGTAAGGCTCAATTCTCTACCTCTGGATTATTGGCAAAATGAATCACTTGTGGCCATAGGCAACAAACTAGGTCGTTTTGTCAAAGCCTCGAAAGCGACCAGAAGGGGTAAATATACTTCCTATGCAAGGATTTGTGTGGAGATGGATCTTTCAGGAGCTCTTCTAGATGAAGTTATCCTGGAATTTTTTGAGGAGGAATGGGTGCAAACGATGGACTACGAGCATATTCCATTTAGATGCCATAAGTGCCACGAACATGGACACTTGATCAAAGGCTACCCTCTTAGTAAAGAAGAATACAAAATCAAACTGAATACAAAGAAGGATACTGAAACCTTTCAGAAAGTGGCAAGCAGAGGAAAAGGAGGTAAAAGAGAACCAAAGCAGCAACATAATGAGGGGAAAATGGACAGTCAGGTAATAAATTCCAAGCTCTAGTAGAGATTGAAGAAATGCCAAATGAAGACCAATCAATGGAGGAAGGTCCCAACGAAAAGGAGAAGGAGGAAAACTACAACCCAACACAAAATACTAATAATAAGGAAGAAGCCATGATGAATGAAACAGAACTAGAGATGGATCGGGAAATGACCCAGAGTGAAACAGATCTGGAGGATCATGAACTTCAGGAAATTCTAGATAAAGAACACCTGGATCTGGAAGGGTTCCTGAAGCAGGGGTACCACGGTGGGGATAGATTCTTTACCTCAAGATGAATGCAATAGAATTCAATAGTTGTTTTTGTGGAAAACGCGGGAAAGGGGATCAGATAAAGTAAAAAATATCGACATGTAAGAGTGCAGAGGTGTGAAAACAATGAAATCAACTCCAGGATTAGCTACCAGAAATGCAGGAAAGAAGAGACGTAGAAAAATACATAAGGAGATATTGATGGAGTGTGGAAAGCTAATGATAGACTCAGGTAAGATGAAAGACCTGACCAGTTACTCCTTTACAAATCTTTAATTATGAAGTTTACATCTTGGAATATAAGAGGTCTAGGTAGTAAAAGAAAGCAACGAATGCTCAGTGTAAAAATGAAACAAGATATGCCTGATATGATCTTAATCCAGGAAACAAAGTGTTCCATCTAGAAAATAAAATTAATCCAGAGCAAGTGGCTCAATAGATTTGAGTTATTAGAAGTTAAAGCAGAGAACAAAGATGGGGGCATTCTCACTCTGTGGAACCCCCAAAAAATCAACGTAATAGATGTAGAGGCATCCAGAAATTACTTATCAGTAGTCATTCAACCAGTGGGGGTTTATGAAACCTTCCTGGTCACTAATGTTTATGGTCCTCAAAGAATAGATGATAAACTTAGATTGCTAGAATCCCTCATTGATCTCAGGAACAGACAGGCTAGTATTCCTTGGATCATGGGAGGGGATTTTAATATGATCAAATCTCTCTCGAAAAAGAAAGGAGGTACCAGAGCGCTAAACAAAGACTCATTAGCATTCCAATCGTTCACAGATAATATGAAATTGGTTGACTCAGATTCGAGCAATGGCCCTTTTACTTGGAACAACAAGAGGGAGGAGAAGCACAAGTGGCCTCTAGGTTAGACAGGTTCATGATATCAGAGAACCTTATGCTTATATATAATGAAATTACAACAAGATTTCTTCCCTTCCGAGGCTCAGATCACTGGCCGATTCAATTGGAAATCAAGGGTTTGGATTCTCCCAGGAATAGACCCTTCAGATTTGAGAATATCTGGCTCTCCCTCCCGGATTTCTTGAGTAACATCAAAAAATGGTGGCATGAAGACTTGCAATTCCAGGGATCTAAAATGTTTCT
The DNA here is from genome assembly GCA_000404065.3 of Pinus taeda. NCBI lineage: Eukaryota > Viridiplantae > Streptophyta > Pinopsida > Pinales > Pinaceae > Pinus > Pinus taeda. Next base: position 53,739 of record APFE030025643.1, on the reverse strand, counting down.
CCTTCATAAAATACTAAAGCACATTAAGGTTAGACTCAAAGATTGGAATAAGAAGGATTTTGGTAACATTTTTGTGGACAAAAAATCAGTGGAATCCAAAATTCAGGAACTCAACCAGGCACTGATCAAAGATGGCTCTGACAAAGACAAAAATGAGCAGGCTGATAAAATTCATCATGATTGGGAGAACCTATGCAAACAAGAGGAAATATTTTGGAGGCAAAAGTCCAGAGTTCAGTGGCTCAAAGAAGGAGAGCACAATTCAAAATTTTTCCATAGATCAACTATGGTTAATAGAGCATTCAACAGAATCTCGGTGATAAAGGATGAGAATGGGGAGTTTCAAAACACACATAAGGACATTGAAGCGGGTGCTTGTTTAGCATTTCCAAAGCATATCCTGGGAAGATAATCCAGACAGGGAGCAGTTCATAAAGGAAATTACAAGATTTATCCCTAAGCTAGTGTCCAGAGATGACAATATTAACCTAAACATACCAGTAACTGAAGAGGAGGTCAGAGAGGTCCTCAAAGACATGCATAATGGCAAAGCACCAGGCCCGGATGGTTTTAATGTGGATTCCTTCAAAGCTTGTTGGGACATAGTCAAACTGGATATTGTGAATGTCATAGAGGATTCCAGGGGTAGTAAAACCATCCTGAAAGCCCTCAACACCTCCTTCATCTCCTTGATTCCCAAACAGGACTCAGCTCAAACAGCATATAAGTACAGACCTATAGCTTTATGCAATGTAGTATACAAGATAATTTCCAAGGTAGTGGCTAACAGACTCAAACCTCTCCTTCCTTCATTAGTGTCATAGGAACAAGCAGGTTATGTGGAGGGCAGACAAATTTTAAACAACATTATTCAAGCCCATGAGGTGGTTCACTCTCTCACTAGCAAAAAGCAAGCGGGGATGATCATGCAATTGGACATTGCCAAAGCTTATGACAAGGTCAATTGGATTTACATCAAGAAGGTGCTCATGGCCTTTGGGTTTGATCACAACTGGGTCATATGGGTTATGGCTCTGGTGGCTACTTCCAGCTTTTCAATTTTGGTTAATGGCTCTCCCTCAGAGATCTTCATTCCTTCTAGAGGCCTCAGGTAGGGAGACCCACTCTCTCCCTTTCTCTTCATCCTTATGATGGAAGGACTTGGGAGGTCTATTAAGCATGCTAAAGCCATGGGTGAAATCAAGGGTCTTCAATTAACTCAGAATGGCCAGACACTGACGCACCAACAATTTGTAGACGATACCATGTTGCAAGGAATCCCCACAGTCAAAGAAGCTTCAGCTTACAACCAAATCCCTAATGTATTTGCAATGGAAACAGGTATGGAAGTCAATATTTCTAAATCAATTTTTTTTTTCTTAAACACTAACATTGCTATTCAGAGAAATATCTCAAGAATCCTTGGCTTCAAAAGGGATTCCCTCCCCTCCAAGTATTTGGGAGTTTGTCTCATGGCCAAACCAATGCTCAAAAGTATCTGGGAACCTATGTTAAATAAGTTGCAGGACAAAGTTAAAAAATGGACCATCAGAGCCTTGAACCTGGCTGGCAGGCTGGTTTTGACAAAGGTTGTTCTGCAATCCATTCCGGTTTTCATGTTATCACCCCTCCCAACTCCCAAAGGTGTCTTAGAGCAATTCAGGAATATTCAAAGAGATTTCCTGTGGGGGAAGGAGGAAACAAGGAGGAAATGGGCCCTAGTTTCCTGGGATAAAATCTACAAACCCATGTTCCATGGGGATCTAGGTTTAGATGACCAGGAGATTCTTAGTAAAGTGTTAGGAGTCAAACTTTGGTGGTGATGTGTGCAAGAGCCAAAAGCCCATTGGGCAAGGATCTGGAAAGAAAAATATGCCAGCTCTTGGCACACTAATGATCTCATAAGAATGTCAGGAAACATAAAGGGCTCTTACATCTGGAACATGGCCTGTGATAATAGAAGCATAGTGCAAAAAAACAGTTTCTGGGAAATCAGAGCAGGTGATCTAGCACTATTTTGGGAGGAAAAATGGCAACAAGAACCAATGTTGTTAAAAGAGGACTTGTTAAGTCTCAAGCAGGTAACAGATTCCCAAGGGTTAAACAAAGTAAAGGATTTCAGGGATATTTCTCAAACATAGGGAAAGTGGAGAAGCTGGAGAAGCATTGACTGCAAAGATGACAACCCCATAAAAACAAAAGCAGAGGCATTGAGAAGCTTACTAAAACAAAGGATGATCTTGGTTACAGAAGGGTAGGATCAATTGAGATGGGGTAACAACAATAAAGGTACCTTTAATCTAAAGGAAGCAAAAGGTATTCTCCTTGGGCTTGATTCCAGTGTTCCAGGAAAAACCGGTAGCACCTCTGGAAATAGCAAGGGTGGATGAAGATCAAGCTTTTCATGTGGTTGTTTCATCATAAGAAAATCTTGACTTGGGACAATATTAGAAAAGAGGTGTTTTGGGTCCTTCCCGATGCCAGCTCTGTGAAGAGCAGGAGCAGACTATGGAGAAAATTCTCAACAGTTGCTCTTACACCAGCTAGCTATGGGATTCTTTCTCCAACATTTTCCAATAGACGGATAGGGACAAGTATCACTAATACCCTAAATAAGTGGAGAAGGAGATTTTCAGAGAATGAATTACTTAATTTGGCCTGGGCCTTCACACCAGAATTCATTATCTGGAATGTGTGGAAAGAAAGGAATAAAAGAATTTTCAAAAATGAAAGGTCCCACCCTCAGTGGCTATATGATTTGATTTTGAATCACATTAGGGAGACAGTCAGTACCACAGTTCGCAACAACCCAAAGAATCCTCCCTCAGAGATGGAGCTGAGAACTCTCAAGCTTCTGGGAATGCAAGAGATTGTTCCCCAAGGTCTAAAAAGAAAGGATATAGCTATGTTTATAGAGAAGGATTTCTGGCAACCTCCACCGAAAAGCTATCTGAAATTCAATATTGATGGTGCCTCAAAAGGCAACCTGGGGACAACTGGTTTTGGAGGAGTTTTAACAGATGAAGAGGGTTGTATCATCTTAATCTTCTGCATCCATTTAGGTAGAGCCACCAACAATATGGCGGAATTAATGGCTTTGGAGAGATGTCTAGAGATTCTGATTCAAAACCATAGCTCAAATGTCATTATAGAAGCAGACTCAGAAATAACCATCAACTCTGTAAAAAGAATCTGTTGTGGTACTAAACCGGAGAAAGTCTCAAACCACTAGAGACTAATTCAGGTTTATCAAAGAATTCAAGTGCACCTTCAGGGACTTCGTACTATCAATTTCAATCATGTGCGTCGAAATGCTAATAAGCTAGTAGACATTCTAGCCAACCAAGGTGTGAATAATGTTGATTGCGGGATGGCGAAGAAGTGGCAGGATATGCCCCAGAACCGTTTAAAGGCTCTCTGTGATGAACAAGCTGAAGAGGACAAAGAAGTGGTTTGATATTGAGGAAGGGTGTCGAGCATGAATAGATTTTTCCTAGCTAGAGCTTAGAATTTAAGTGGAAGGGTGGCAAGCAAAGATAGGTCGCTTTCCCCCGAAGTTAATCAACAGGATTCCCCTAGTTTTCGGACGGCTTCATCTTAAGTCATTTTCCTTTTTAGTGCAGTCTCGGATTCAGGGTCCGTAGTAAGTTGAGGTTAGGTGGGAGGTTTGTTTTTCCAGTTACCAGAATTGACAGCCTTTCCGTTTTCGGGTGGAAAACCTCGCCCCAGCTAGTTTCTTGGTGATCGTAAGTCGCTTGAATGGTAAGCAGTTTTCCTTTTTCGACAACGATTCCACGGAGTCTTCAACACGTGGCAGAGGGTTGTTTTGATTACCACCCTTCATCGCTTACTAAAGTCTAGTCGTGTTAGGAGGAGCGATATGGTTCTTGGCCATTGGATCCAGGCACCCGGTTCGACGATTGAGATGAAGCAGGTTGTTTTGTGGGGCCAGAGGTATGGATCACCCTTTGGCATGGTTTGTGTGGTCGATTTCCCGCGGATCGAGTGTTGACCGGGGTTGGGTGTGGGGTTTTTGCTTTTGGTAAGGGGCTTTTTGACCAAAGTTCTTGTAATTGGACGGTTTGGTGTACATTATGTAAATTTGTTTTGAATTAATCAAATAGAAGGATCAGCTCTTGCTTCAACAAAAAAAGAAATACATGAAATTATAAAATCATATATAGGAAAACAAAGAAATCTTTGCATCAATATAAATGGAGTGAGTTATAACCAAGTATATGTGTTGATCTTGTAGAAGAGCTCCTCCAAATTGACTTGTCCTTTCCTTACCACAAAGTGCACCTCTAGTCACCCTAATACATGGAATAATGTCTCTCACAACAATAGTACAAGGGTAGAATAAATATCGAAAAGCCAACCCCTTTCATATGGATGGCAGTAAATATATAGATGAAGCAGGTAGTTCATGAATTCTTATCATTTGCCCAATATGGGCTTGATATCTACTCTTGATGGGAGGATGAGCTCAAGGGATAAGGGATGAAAACTCCAAGGTAGGGTAGGATAGGATTCAAGACTTTTATCCAAGGTAAATAGTTACAACAAATCCTGGAATCTTCAAGAAGAGGAAGCTTTGGGATTATTTTTTGTTTTCCTGAATTTATAGAATCAATGCACCCCCAACACTGAGCAACCTTCCAGTGATCAGTGCAGGTTCATAGTAGGGAAACCTGGTAGTCAGTGCTGGCCAATGAGGGGCCAGGGTGCATTGGTCCTAAAAATGACTGAAATAAAGCAGTTTCAGGAAGAAACTCAGGGATCTAAGAGATGCATACTTAGGGCTTTGTGTAGGGAGGATGAAAAAGATTTCAAAGGATGTGAATGATCCTCTTTGAAGGCCTATTGACCAGATGTGGAAAAATGGCCTATAGAACACACCTCTCACTTGGTCATTTGACATTTATGAGTAAGAGTTGTTAAGTGCCAAGAGAAGGTTGGAGGTTTTGGAAATCAAAGAGCGGGAAAGAGAATATAAAATCCATGAAATAACAATTGCAATTCAGTATTTAGCATAAAGTAATAAAGTTTTAAAGGAGAAAGTGCCATTGTTGCAAGAATTTCTCTTGATAGGGAAAACCGAATGGAAACACATGAGCCTTGCAAATTATGAAAGAAATATGCAATGGAAAGTAAAGGTGTGTTGAATTCAAAATCATCTTAGGATAAAGAGAAAGTAATTGTCCAAGTAGACAACCATGAAGTGAAAGTAAGAGAAGAAAAGAAAGGAAGTTTTACAAAGTATTCCAAAATTTGGACACAATTTATTAGCAAGTATACTAATATGGAAGAAGAAACAAACATTCGGGTAGAAAGCATGCAAGGCAGAGAAATCAAAGAAAGGAAAGTCAAAGCAACAAACGCAATTATTAAAGGGGTGAAAGATTATGGGAAAAATGAATGTACTCTCGATCTTGCAAGGGACTTTTTAAAATACAAGTTGCTTTGGTATAGACAAATATTCCAAGTGTGGAGGGTGAGTAAGATTATTGGTGAGAGATTTAGGCCCATAAAGGTCATCATGTCGAGCATGTGTGACAAACAAACTATTCTAAGAAAGAAGCAACTCTTAAGGGGCTCTCTCTTTTTTCTAAAGGGAGATTTAACTATTAGATAACAAGAGGAAAGAAGGGAGGAAATGTCAAAGGTTAGAGTGGCAAGAGATGAGGGAAAAAGAGCATGGTTATACAAAGGCAAAGTTATAATTACCTGTTTTGGACCTCGTTCTAAAACAAAACAGCAAGTTGGAAGCAAAGGAGAAGAAACAAATTCCTTAGTACGAAACCATGCAACAAGGTTAGTATGGTCAAATAGGGATGAAGACTCAACCTTGAGTCTTGTATGTCAAAACAAATAGCAATCAATTCCTACCTAGGTTTCCTTAATTTTAGTTAATTGGAATTGTAGAGGTTACCCATGGATATGAGGACCTGGGTTAGGGCCTATTGCAGAATATAGAGACATAATTTGTCTCATAGAAACACATGAGCATAAAGGTTGTGAGACACCTTTGTTTAAAGGATATGTGAAGATGGCGGTGTGGAACAAGGAAGTAAGAAATGGAAAAGAAAATGGGATTATCATGGTATTAATAAGGGGAAAATGCCATTTCGTTCAATTAGAAAAAGAAGATTCAAATAAACAATTCATTTCGTTTAAAATATTAGAAAATGAAAATCACATTAGAATTGCAGCGTGTTATTTTTCTCTGCAATTTTCAAAATTTTACGAAGTAGAGGGTTTGACCACAAATACCCCTTTACAGCCTTAAAATTGGATAATGCAATGTATTCTCAAAAAGGTGAAGTCCTTCTAGTGGGTGATTTCAAAGCTAGGACTGCAAGTGAACAAGCTAGCATACTTTGTAGTAATAAAATCGTGATCCTGTTTGGATTATAGAACAGAGTAAGAATGAGTGGGCAAGAATTTGACAAGACAATAAAGGTTTCAATCTCTTTGGTGTGTCGTTGCTTTCTCTATGTGGGGCATTTGATTTTAGTAATTTGTAATGGTTTAGCTAAATGGGCCAAGCCTCTGGAAATTTCAGCTGTTCTACATATAATGGAGTAAGTGTAGTAGATTATGTAATTTTCTCACATGGCCTACGTGAGAAAATGGAGGAGAATGAGGAAAAATTTTGGGATTTAAAATATTATCTCAAACCAATTTCCTTAAGTTTCTCTTGGATTGGAAAGAAGTAGCTTGGTATGAAAACTCATTGTATTCAACAAACTCCTTAAAAGGGAAGAATTATTTTGACTCCAAAAAACTATAATACCCTCAAAATAACACGAGAGAGACTTTCTCAAAAGGAGAAAATATCATTCCATGGTCTTCATAGCCACGAGATAACACATTTAATTCAAAGTGCACTTGCAAAGTGCAAAAGAGAAAAAACTAGGAAGTCTAAAAAAAATGTTTTCTGGATAATGCTTCGTTTGATGAGGAATGCAAAAAGGCAAGGAGAATGTTGAAAGAGTCAAACAAGGTTAACACAAACCTCAAAACTTACAAGAAAATTTAAGAAAGAAGTAATTTGATTTCATGATCTCAAGGAGAGAAGAACTAAACTTCCTAGGAAAAAATAAACCCAAGTTATTTTGGAAGGAGCTCCAACCGAGAAAGAAGAAAAATGAAAATAATATTAAAACTAGTGAATGGTTTGAATATGCAAGGAAACTTTATGAGTAGGATCCCAAGGTTGACTTCCCCATTAGTCAACATTACTACTAAGATTTTCACAGTGCAAGAGGTCAATATGGGCATTAAGAAGTTGGGTGTTAGAAAAGCAAAAGACTTAGTTGAACTTCAAATAGAGTATCTAAAATGGGGTTTGAAAATTCTTGCACCTCACATCACAAAAAATTTCAACAACATCATGCAACAAGGGTTCCCCACAGATTGGACAACTAGTCTAGAAATGCCTTTTTTCAAGAGTGTTGATGTCAATAATCCCTACAATATAGGACCATAATGATAAACCCCTTGTTTGCAAAGTTATTTGGAAGCATGCTAGAAAATAAAATTAGCAAGTGGGAGGAAGAAAGAGATAAATGTGTTAAAGGGCAAGCAGGTTCCAGACCTAAACATTCCACAATTGATCGTGGTATAACTTTAAGGCACATCATTGAAAAATTTTGGGAAAAAAAAAGAGGAAGCCTTTTGTTTCTTGGTTGATTTCAAGAAATCTCTTGACATGGTCCCTAGGGATAAACTTTGGCATAGAATGGAGGAACTTTGGGTTCCTAGGAATCTTAAAGCAATTGTCCATAGGTCATATGAAGAGATGAAAGTCAAAATCAGAACTTCAGATGGCCGCTCTCTAAAAGTTTTATGAGTAACATCAGGCTCAAGCAAGTGTGCCCATTGTCCCCTGCTCTTTCTGGTTTATTTATTGACAAACTTGAAAAGTGGATAAACTCACAAGGAGGTGATGGTGCCCATTTGGGTGAGTTTGTTATAAGGCTTCTTTTGTATGCGGATGACCATGCTTTGATTGCTATATCTACTCTTGGATTGCAAGAGCACTTACTTTCTCTTGAGCATTTTTGTAGAAGGGTGGGGATGGAAGTCAATATTAGCAAGATGAAAGTGGCGGTTTTCTCTAAAAAAAGAAAAACATAACCAGAATAAGTTCTACTTTGAAGGTAGCACTCTTGAAGAAGTTGTAGATTACAAATACCTCGAAATTGACTTCAATATAAATCTAAATTGGGAAGGTTGCAGAAAGAAAAAAAAACTTTGGGAGGTTGGAAAGAATTTTATGTTTTTCAAAATAGGTGCAGAGATGCAGAGTTATGGGATTGGAAGACCACTAAAACTCTTTTTGGGCTTGTAGCGATTATGGCGGTTCTCCATGGATGTGAATTGTGGGCCAACAATGTATATGACTTACAGTGGAAGCAAATTGAGAAGATTCAGAAATGCTTTATTACAAACAAGTTCAAAATAACAAGTTCAGTTCCCTATGATATCTTGTTAAGTGAAGTGGGGGCTAATCCTATTGAAGCAATTGCTATGGTGTGATTTATAAGATAATTTTAAAAAATGAGCAAACGAAAGAAGGAAAATGCCTAAGGTTGTCTTCAATTACATATTATGCAAAAGAAGGAAGACTTGGATGCGTCAAAATGACAAATGGTTTACTAAATGGGGTATTCACTTGAACATGTGCCCCATAAATAGTAAAGAGATAAATACTTTTATTATGGATAAATTCCACAAGTGTACTTAGGATAAAGAGCTAGGGAGAAAGAGAAAGTACTATATTGAAGAGTTGAATCCCACTCATAATCATCATCAAAAAGCATACATATGGTCCAATATCTCATGAAGAGTCAAAATTCTTATTGCTCAGTTAAGAACTAACTCTCAATAACTTCATTGTGAAATAGGGCATTGGAAAAGACCAAAAGAAATTTGGAGAGAAAGAGTGTGTATTTTTTGCACTGCCAGAAAAGTGGAAACAGAAAAGCATTTCAGTTTAGAATGTGAGGCTTTCAAAGTCAACAAGGACAATTACGTAAATATCATGATAGCTAGCTCTTGGGATAATTTATTCAACAAGAGGATCGTTGAGAAATTAGAAACACTCATTGTCACGTTGTATAGGAAAAATGCTAAATATAACTAGTACAACCACATTAAAAATATTAATGTGGTTGATATAACCAAAGGCTTTATAAATATAACAAAAAAAGCTATTGCAACAAAAGAACTATTGCAACAGGAAGAATGTTTTACTACACATTTATCTAATTAACCATGTATAAAAAGGTTATGGGCCAACTTTAACTTGAAAAAAAAATTTACACTTCTTATTTTAAAATGGACCATTTTGCTAAATAAAATTTGCTTATATATTAATTTCCACATGTAATTAGAATATGAACTTATTAGAATTGGAATAATCTCAAATCCCTAGGAAATTGGTGGGGGGAGCCATGTCACACAAATCTAATTTAATTTGAGGAAAAAACAAAAAAACAAAAAAACAATTACACATCTTATTGTAAAATGTATCATTTTGTTAAATAAAATTTGTTTATATATTAATTTCCGCGTCTAATTAGAATATGAACTTATTAGAATTGAAATAATCTCAAATCCCTAGGAAATTGGTGGGGGGGAGCCATGAATTTAATTTTTTTTAATTTATTAAAAGTCAATGCAGCCTAACAAACCCTGTAACATACTAGTTGTTGATAAGTATTAAGACTAAGCATATATTGAGCATATTCCCTTGAGAATCAATCTATGCCTTCAATTAAAAAATAAAAATAAAAAAGTCAATGGATCCTCATCTACCTTAAGTTGGAAAAGACCAACAAAAAAAATTGGAGAGAAAGAGTGTATTTTTTGTATTGCCCGAAAAGTGGAAATAGAAAAGCATTTCGTTTTAGAATGTGAGGCTTCCAAAGGCAACAAGGACAATTACGTAAATAACTTGATAGCTCTTGGGATTCAGCTAGAGGATTGTTGAGAAATTAGAAACACTCATTGTCACCTTGTATAGGAAAAAGGCTAGATATAACTAGTACAACCACATTAAAAATATTAATGTGGTCAAATAATTGAAGGCTTTATACATATAACAAAAAAAAACTATTGCAACAAAAGAACTATCGCAACATGAAGAATGCTTTACCAATGTACACATTTATCTGATTAACCATGTATAAAATGGTTATGGGTCAACTTTAACTTGAAAAAAAAATTACACATCTTATTTTAAAATGGACCGTTTTGCTAAATAAAATTTGCTTATATATTAATTTCCACATGTAATTAGAATATGAAGTTCCCCATCTAATTAGAATATGAACTTATTAGAATTGGAATAATCTCAAATCCTTAGAAAATAGATGGGCAGAGAACCACATAGCATGAATCCAATTTTTTAAATTTATTAAAAGTCAGTGCAACCTAACAAACTCTGTAACATACTACACTCATTGATAAGCATTAAGACTAAGAATATGTTGAGCATATTACCTTGAGAATCAATCTAGGCCATCAATTAAAAAAATAAAAAAAATAAACAACAACAAATCCTCATCCACTTTAAATTGAAATAAAAAACCTTCCACAATAAAAAAAGATAAACAAATCTTCATCCACCTTAAATTGAAATAAAAAACTTTAACAAAAACAATCTATCCACTAAACTATCTTTACCCTCAAATATCTCTATTCTTCTCCAACATTAAAATTGTTATGCTGGTTCAACAGCATTAAAATTAATATTATTCTTCTTCCACAAACTTACATACGCGCATGTCAATTTTATGCTCTAAGGACCCATTCGGCCACCTCAATTTTGGCCAATGGGTTCAACGATGGAGCGTCATATACGGAATAGATTACTGAAGGGTCCACCGACTGTTTTTCCAAGGACGTGCCAATCGGGGAAACCGTGTATGGTGTCACGTCAGTCAAATAGAATTCAGATCATGTCTGAAATTGTCGAGCAAGTGGTGGTCTATTATCTTTCAGACCAGACTTGAACTGACGAAAAGTTAGTTGAACCACGTGCAATGGGGAAGCACGTCAACATGAATGGGTGGGGAAATGCATGAAGCCAAACTGTAATTGCGTGGGATGACAGGAAAGAAGGTAAGGGTAGTTGGCATTTATTTTAAATTGACCTTTATAATTGTACAAATAAATAAATTATGAAGCCCCCAGTTATTTTTATTTAGTGCATCCATTAATGGCAATTCATCAGATTGAAAGTGTGTAAAAAGAATTAACTTATTCTATTAAGAGAAATTTAGTATATCTTATAATCAGTAGTGTAATGCAATAATAATGTGATAATTCAGCAGATTAAAAACATGTACAAACATTTTATTTAATTTACTAAGAGAAATTAAGTATATCTTAATGAGATGTGGAGTGTAATGTAATAGTAATTAATTTAATTTATTAAGAGAAATTAAGTATATTTTAATTAGATGTGTGGTGTAATGTAATAATAATGTGAATAAATTAAAAGGAATATTTATTTTAAATATGAGTAATGTTAAAATAAAACAAATAATAATACGTATTTGGATTTCAAAATAAATCACATTGTATTAGTGGATAAGAATGGGAGGTGTATAACATTGCAATTTTAATGAATTAGAATGAAAGGAAAATAGTGTATATGGGGTAAAAGCAAAAAAAATTATGATAAAAAGTTTAAAAAAACACAGTGTAAAATAAAGAAATGTAAATTCATTTTAATATTTTTTAAGTATGTAAAATTTAATATTAGATTGTTTTATTTTTTCCTATGCTTAATAGATATAGGGTTAATATAGATTTAGGTTGGATGTAAATAATTTAGACAAGGGATCACAAGTATAAATTGTTGAAATAAATTCATTTTCTAGTATAAACTTTAGATTAGTATCAGGAATCGACTATTTTGATTAACATTGTGCCTCCATAAGGCCAACAAAGGTTTGCTAGAATTCCTAACAGCTATGTACCTCCGCAAGGGGAATCCATCAAATCTATTCATGTGTGAACAAAACATAAAATCCAAAATCAAGCTCATACTTATCATGCTCCTAATACTAGTTCCAAAGGAAATGAAGCACCTATGTTTGAGCTTCCAAACCTTTTACATATAGATAATTGACAGTAGATGCAATTCCACACCTTTTGAAGGGTGATTGAAATGGTCAACACATAATCCAAATGACAAGGCTACTTTGAACTACAACACTATTAAAGATTTGGACAAGCTTCATGTACTATGTTTGACTTAGAGGTCCTCTAAATATTCCCCGTGTAATGAAAAGCATTACTATCAAGAATAGGTGCTTTTGTTCCCATGGATTCTTAACTAATAATATTTGACCCAAACAATGTGAA
>APFE030025643.1:1355-38855 GCA_000404065.3 Pinus taeda | reverse complement strand
TTAATAACCTAATAAAATATTATTAATAATATGTTAAGGGATTATTATATATTGATATAAAAAGTATGATATAATCATTATTAATATGTTATATGTTTTTATTGGGGGAGGTTGGAGTGGGAGGGGCTATTTTTAGCCTCAATGGAAAAGTTTGGAAAATGTTCGCCTAGGGTCTTGGAGTAGCCACAAATAACTAGGCAGAATAATATGGACTATAGAAAGGGCCAAAGTTGGCAACAATTGAAGGAATAACACAATTTTCAATATTTAGAGATTCCCTTATAACCATACAAAAAGGTATAAAATGGTCTCAAAACAAGGACCTTGACCCAAATCCAACTATGTAAAGAATATATTTATTGTTGGGCAAGTTTGAAAATATCGAATTTTATCACATTAAAGGGATAATAATAGGCTAGCGAATGAGCAAGATAATCAGATCGTCATTCTGGAGCAAGGTGAACTTAGGGAGGACGGGAGTGCACCATCCAAATGTCACCTCCCATGAACATTTATAAACTGAAAACCTCGAAGTGTTGGAAGAATATGGAAAAGGGTGAAAAGTCTGACAGAATGATTAATTGTTTAATTTACTCCTTAGCACATATGTTCTATAGAGGGGGTCTTGGTGATAAGTTGGATCTGTCAACCTCTAGATGGATAGTTAAGAGGAATCAAGGCAGGATGAAGGATAGTTTGGAGGGCAGAAGTCGATATTCAAGGCAGAGATGCAACGAAGGAATTTTGTTCTCTAAGCTCGATGAGGATCGCCTCAGGTAGATCGTGTGGGAACTAATCTCAGAGTAAGAAACAATGGAAATTAATTTGGTTGTAGGGATTACACTACTGAAAAGCATTAAAAATTAAGTGATCTCCCATGTCATCAATCTGGAGCTTATTTTGGCTATAAGAAGATGGTTATAGAGGGCATATGCGTTGTGGATTGTCACTCATCCTCAGCGTGTCGGAGACATGGCTACTTCGTCTAGTAATGACATATGAGACCCTTTTAAGAACTCCTTTAATGCGCTCAGGCATGAAGTGGAGGATATGATTTCTCAGATTAGGGGGGAAATTATATCAGAAGCTCGGCCTCACTTTACCCTCGTTATGGGTCAATTGGAAGGATTGAGGAAAGATGTGGAGACCGTGCAGGTGGCAACGGAGGTCATCATGGCAAAGATAGTGAATCTCGACCAGAAGGTGGATAATTCAAAAGAGAAGATGGAGATGGTGGTTGTGTCAGTTCTGAAGGAAGTGAGTGGCATTAGGGAGGAAGATGGCAATGAATCAGCATGTGGCGAGCAGAGATCCCCCCTTCGAAGTTCATGGTACAACTATAAATTTGGCTAGAGTTTTAGCAGCATGAACTTGAGAACGCAAGCCAACAAGGGGAAATAGAAGCGGTCGATATGCAAGAAATCAGACAGCATGAGTTAGAAAATTTTGATTAGTTAGCAAGTAGAAATAGTATTTTTTCTTTATGTTATGAAATTATGTAAATATTAATGGGTTTTTTTGGCGAATGCATAAGGAAAATGTTGTAGAAAAACTGGAGAAGAAAACTCTAAAAACTCATAGCCTCTGGACAGAGCATTTTTGGAGGGATATGGAATTATTATTACTTCTGAATGTAATGGTTCTGGCCAGAATCTGAGTTGTTTAATAGGAAATATAATCGTTTCTTATATATATATATATATATATATATATATATATATTAATATTATATATAATATAATAAAAGAAGAGATTAAAAGATGAAATTTATAATATTATATACTATAATAGTATTATAATGATGTTATAATTCAAGGTAATAAAATATATAATTATTAATTATTCAAGGAATAATAATCTATTATAATTCTAATTATTCTTAATTATAAGAAGTTTAATTAAAAGTTGTATGGTTAAAAATATTGGTTAATTATATATATAGCTTATAATCAATTAACCTTAATATTCAATTTCATTCAATTATTTATATTTAATTAACTTTATTATTATAAATTTCATTAATAATTATAATGAAGTGTGAATAGAGAGTCATGCAGGAGAGGGAGGGAAAGAAGAATAGAAAGGAAAGGAAAGGGGGAAGGATACTACAAGGAAAATATAAGGAGGGTAGGAAATGGGTAGATTGTTCTCCTAATGACATTCAAACATACACTACCATTTTCAAAGAGCTTCATTATATTTTCTTATGATTATTAGGAAATCTAATGCATCTGCCCTAGAAGTTTCAAACATAAATTTAAAATATATGAAAATGTGAAGTTTGTTTGGAAAAAGTTGTGACCAATCAACCTTGGAAATGAAGTTTCCATCAAGGCAAAGGTGGATTAGCTACTCAAAGGTAACTTCATCTACCCAATTCACTTAATGAAGTGGGTTTCAAACATATTTCCTATCAATAAAAAGAAAGGGACCATGTATGTGTGCATGGAATCAAAGGATTTGAACAAAGCTTATATCCTAAGGACAACTACCCTATCTCGTTCATTTGTCAAATTATCAACAAATGTGTTGGAAGTGAAATATTCTTATTTATGAATGGATTTTTTGGATACAACTAGATTCAAAATCATCTTAGGAATAGCACAAGATTGTGTCTATCCATCCTTCAAACACATTTACCAATAAAAATAGTCATTTGGCCTTAAAAATGTTGGAGCCACTTTCCAATTGGCTATTTCATATGCCTTTCACAACATAAAACATATTGTTGAAGTTTATCTTGATAATTTGGCCACTTTCTCTCAAAATAGAGTAGATCATCTTACAAATCTTTGTGAAATATGTTATAGACACCACTACCACAAGATCGACTTGAATCTTAACAAATGCATCTTTTGTGTCATTCTAAAAATATTGTTGGTTTTCATTGTGTCCAAGCAAGGAGTTATGGTAGATAAGTAGAGGAAATCATTAAATTACCTCCCCATGCTACATCCACTAATTATAGAGCCTTCAAGGAAAGGAAAACTTGTTTTGAAGGGTAACAAAAAAGGTTCAACACCTTTTTGAGGAAGGGCATCCCATTCATATGGTATGACTTTATAATGGTGATTGGATGCTTTGAAAATGCCCTTATGTACACCCCACTACTAAGTTCTCCATACTATAGTAGAGATTCCATTTCATACCTTACAACATCAAATTCAACCATTAGTATGGTTTTGGTTCAAGAAGATTACCTACACTAGGAGCATTTGTGTATTACCTAAACAGGAGCCTTATCAAACCTAAATTAAGGCTCTCATGTCAAGAAGTTGGACTTGGAAACAATTCATGTTGTCAAGTGAATTTGACATTACATAATTCTTATAAAACCCAAAATAACCATAGACACTAGTCCCTTACAATATGTCTTGACCTAATAAGAAATGAGCATCAAGTATAATAAGTGGATTGTGATCCTGAAAAACTTTGATTTGTAGTTTCTTCTACAAAATCAAAGAAAAATTTGGTTTTTTTGAGCTAATGTGAAGTTACCCAAGGATGGTGAGGACCCTTATTCCTCATTTCCTCATATGACTTTAGGTGTGGAGACATCCTAGTATTTCTCAAAACCCTATGGTTTCCCACTAACATTTTTCATGATGTGGAAACATATATGCCATCACATAACGAATTACACCTATGTTTTTGGATTCATGGATGGTTCTATCCACTACACATGAAACCTTTCTTCCATTGCTTGGATGATTTACTCACCCATAAGTTAATTTTTGACCTAAAGTGGTGCTTGACTTAGACCAATGACCAACAATGTCATTGAGTACAATGTTGTAGTTGAGATACTATTAGAGGCCATTTCAAATGGAATTCAACATTTAGTAGCTCACTTGGATTCATAATCGGTGGTGCCATAGTTAAATAGTATGTATCCATGATCCTACACTTTTCCGAATTTGTTTATGGGCACATCTTCTCGAGCATTATTTTGAGTTCATTACATATCTATCACATTAACCAAAAGCAAAGCATGTATGTACATAACATGATAAGAAAGCATATCATTTTTTGCAAACATAAGTAAAGGTTGAAAAATCAGTAATATTATTGTAATAATGTAATCAAGTATAAAAAGTGTAGAGTGTTATGAAAAATTGGACGCCCTTGAAGATGCATATATATAGTTTTAAGATACAACAGATGAGCCCATAATCCTTAATCCATAACTCAACATGGATCTGATGGTAATAGATGATGGCATTCACCATGAAAGAGATGTACCCGCACCCATAAGACCTCAACAACCTAGCATAGAATGTGCTCTGGGAGGCATTCTACTTGTGCCATTGGGACCAAACAGTTTAGCCCCTCCAATTTCCACTTCGTAGACTATAGACCACACATAGCATCTCCTTGGAGTTGGTCCTTACGTCTACCCCTATGTCCTTTTATAGAATATATTGCAAGTCAAGTCAGTGGTACATCTGCAACATCAAGGTATTTTGTTAGTCACTTTGCATGCCAAAATTATTTCACCTCTTACATTTTTTAGTAATTGAAAACATAACAAAAAATTTAATAACTTCAAAAGATAAAAATTTATTCTCACTAATGTCACCACACATAGTATCAGTTTGTAGTGTTAGGTCAAGATCTCCATGGAAGTCCATGTCAACATAAGGATAGTCATTGATAGTAACCAATTGGTGAGAACACCAATCAGAGAAGATGTTCTCAAAGGCATTGGCGATGCACCTACTTCCTATCATATACATCATATCAATCTAGTGGATCATCCTAGGCTACTTATATCTAGGTGGGTCAATCAA
This sequence comes from Pinus taeda, assembly GCA_000404065.3. NCBI lineage: Eukaryota > Viridiplantae > Streptophyta > Pinopsida > Pinales > Pinaceae > Pinus > Pinus taeda. The sequence continues at coordinate 34,065 of APFE030025643.1, read as the reverse complement.
GATGTGTGGATGCATTGAAGGGAGTCTCTCAAAGAAAAATGAGCTCAAAATAATCTGATACCAAGAGTTCTTTTGTTGGCCCATATTGGGATCTATCAACTAGGATTTTTTGTTTTTCAAAATCCTTATGGACTAGTAAAAAATTATGGGTCTTAGGAACTCCACCCCATAGTACATCAATGGGCATGAGGCCTAGTGTAATGTTCTTTAACTAGGCACTTAGGCAATAGTAAGGAGGATGGTTTTCAACCCCAAGCACTTTATGATATTGATTGGGACCTAGGATCTAATTTTTTGGATCCTTGTGGAACATTAGGTGTTGACATAGTCCTATATGGTCATGGTGTCACTTCCATGTCTACCTCATTTTAGATTCATCAGAATTCTCAAGTAGGATAACCTTATAACAAAGCATATATCCTCAACTTCAAGTTTAAGGATCTCATCATCTATCGAAAAAGAATCTTGGTTTGAGTCCCCATACCCTATAAGTGTATACAACAATTGTTGTTGAGCCCATGTATTTGGGATTCTAAAAAATTTAAGAAATTCATAATCTCATAAGGTAGATATAGTCTTTGGACCATTTGTAGTGAGGTTATCTACATCCTCATGCTCCCAACCCTCCCAACAACGACTATTTTCAAATTTTAGGAAGAAAATTAAAGGTTAGAGATATTCTTTTCCACTTTTACTAGGGTTGTACACTCTTTTTGAGAAGGATAGGTGCATACATACATACCTTTCCTTCACAAAGGATGTGTGTAATCCTTCCACACAGACTCTATGTGAAGGAAAGGAGTGGGAGCACCTTTTCCTACTAAGAGGGGTCCACGCAAGTCAAAAATTAGAGAAATAACTAAATTTGAATGGATGAAAAAGAAAACGAGAGAGAGTGGAGTTACCTAGAGTTGATAAAATTGAAAACTGACGACGAAATCTCCTACAATCTCAACCTAAAGTTTGAGGGTGTTTTAGAGCTAAAAATAAGCACTTGGTAAAACTTCAAAATAACATGGTAAAAAAAAAAAATTCACATATGTATTATTTTTTTTACCCACTTTGATATAGTTTAGAATGCATAATGTTCATTTTTATGAGTTGTTTTTTCCAGAATTAATACCTAACTTTGTTTTTTAACCTTGTCTTAACATTTTTGCATGTATTATCAAATTTCAGTATTATATAGTGGTGTTGTTTATGTCTTTTTGTTCCAATTTTATTTGCACCAGCAGGCAACAAAATTGGAGCTAACACATAGGATATGTTTTCTAGCATACATTTTGCACAATGTCATGTTCCATATTTTCCTTAGGATTGACCCCACCAAGTTGTGACAATACTCTTTCTTTTTCCTCTACAGGTGTGGTAACTTGTGTGGTAGACCTTACCAATCATAGGTGCCATAATTACACCTTGCTTTCCAATTTGGCACCCAGGCTAAATTTTTCCATAAGCTCAATAGCCTTGTTATTCCTTCCATGACTTTGGATTGAAGCTACATGACTTATTATTGATATTTTATATCCATCCCTTATGGAGTTCCCACATTTATCTATTGATTTGTATTGTTGAAATCACATCAAATGTTCTTCATTACCCTACTTAGGTTTCTAATTAGGCTTCTCAATCTTAAAAATCATAAGGGTGAGACACAATTAATTAATCATTTTGGTGTTGCAAACTCATAGGACCACTATGTATCTAGGAAATAGTTGTCCAAATAGAAGAGGAAAAACTTGAGTTATAAGAGGCAATCACTCAAACAAAGGCCAAACAAGTATATGAAAATGTCATTCAAATATACATTCAAGACATATGGGGGAAGGCCAAAGATGATAAATGGAAAAATATGGTGGGAACCTATGAATAGGGGGTGTTGCCAACGAGAGAGCATTGCCAAGCTATCAAAATCCTTATAGAAAAGTTGATAGTACACCTAGAAGCTCATAGGGCTAAATTAGACCAGTGGAAGAAAGAAATGAAAGAAGAAGCAAAGAAATCCTCCAAGTTACAAATAAAGGTGGACATGTTGGAAACTAATAAGATACAACTTGGACTACTAGTATAGTTTGCACTCAATTTCAAGGCACCATCCCCTATCTATAACATGTATCTCTAAGAAAATTATCTCATGTTTCAAAGAAGAGCATAAATAACTAGAAAGCCTTACAAGATAACTTCTCCAACTACCTTCTTAGAGGCCTACTATGAAACCACCAAAAAAGAAAATAATTTGTTGTGCAAATTATACTAGCATAATATTTTGTTGCGTCATGATCCTGAATAGAACCCTAACCATTTTGTGGGCGATGTCTAATTGAGAGCCATTGTATCATACATTAACAATCATGCTTACTAAATAATTACTCACCAATTATCTGACAACAACTAGAATTGTAATTTGTGGTCAAGGGAGAGTACTATAGACCTAATAATGTTCTCATGGAACACTTTAGTTGGGCGAACTCATGTCAACATTTCAAAGTTCATGGCTCACAACAGATGAGAAACTAATGATCACTGTAAGACACAAATAGAGGTGTTGTCCAAAGTAGTTGTAGAGGGATGTGCTCAAAGGTGGAAGCGAGCCATAGAAGATATGTGCCAAAAGATTCATTCAATCCCAACATCTTTGCAGTGGCCTTGGAAAATTTACACATGTATATTAAATGCATGGAGAATTGGCTACCAAGCCTAATATATCAAGTTGATTTATAGCATGGCTAAGAAAGAGGATACTACTCGTTGAAGGAATATTAAGAGGATAAAAGGTTATTTATTCACCTATGATGTAGGGGAGGTTGATTACAGCATCAACAACCTCCATGGTCACCCTCACTCAAATTCAGACTGACTATATGGTTGCATATGGAAATGTAATACTTTCAACTCGGGGGAGATGGTAGGCACCTAAATTGGCAACCTTTCAGCACCCATTGCCTCCTTTTTGAATATATTTTTCCCGTCTCCATACCATCTTATAACTTATTTTTCTCATAATAATGCATTTTTTTATCAATGTACACATTTCTCTAATTGTGTAACTTTTAATGTTCATTATTATTTATTAAGGAAATATTTTTTCTTTTTCCCTTAACTAATGAGAATTTATGAGACATACTTCAAGCAGACTCATGCAAGTACCCCTAGAGGTGAAAACAAAGGATTTTGAGAAGTTTAGTTGTTGCAACTCCTTTGTGTTGTTGCAACACGTTTATGTTGCTACAATAGCCCAGGTCACATTGTTGTAACACCTCCAACACATATTACTACAATACCCCATTGATGTTGCAACACTTCCAAGAGTATTGATGTTGCAACACCTCTGGGTACTTATACTATAACATGTCTAAGTATCAGTGCTTTAACACGTCTAGAGTATTGTTGTTGCAACACATCTAGGATACTGATGTTGCAACACTTTGGCACACTTATTGCTATAAATAATTGCCACAACACTTTACCTACGATGATACAACTCCATGAATAGTTGTAACAACATATGCAAGTCAACTAATGAATCCACATCTATCATTACCAGTTTCCCAATGGAGGGATCAACCATTTGATTACCTAGTGGAGGAAACAAAAAGGGTGTTTGGTTATCCATCATGGAGAACTTGAATACAATTGATCTAACCTAATGTTTTATTTTCCCATCTTTTGGTTATGTTGTTGTAGAAAAGGGCCAACATCTTGGGATTCAAATATTCTCATGGTTTTTCTTTGATTTCATGATCAAATTGAGAGATTGAAGCATCATATAAATATCGTGCGCTACTTGAGCCAGAGGGGGATGGGGAAGAAGATAGTTGTAATCACATTTTGATTGCTAATTAAATAACAATCTTGTTGGTCCTATTCCATTTCTATTCTTTGTGTGTGATGTGCTGCTAGTGTAGGTGTGTTGCTACAAGTTTAACCAATGCCTCATTTAAGGAGGTAAGGCCCCCTCTTTAGTCATGTATTTTGTTTAGGGTAGCTTATATTTTATTCACAATTCAATTGATTTGATAATTTACTATATTACCTTTGTTGGAGGAAGCTCTTCATATCAAGGAAACTTTTGAAATTTTTCCATGTTGTCATGTGTACAAGGAACTAAATGCGCCTGCAGATTCCCTTTCTAAAGAGGGTATTTGGAAGAATTAGGGTGGTGGCATATCAGGGAATCTAGAAAAGGAGAACATTTTTAGTACCAACATAGGTCATTCATAGAAGGGGGGCATCCAGTCCTAAAAAATGGTTAAACTAAAAATATATTTTCACCAGCCTCGTGTCAATTTTTTTGTGATATTAATTTGAAACCAAATACATCCAATAAGTGATGTGGTTTTATGTATTTTGGTCAAAATGTATAGAAAGTTGGGAAACCTATAGAGTTTTCTTATACAAGCGATGACACAATGTCACACAGCCAGGTGATTGATGGATCCTTCATGAATGCATACTCCAACATCCATCTGTAAGATGTAATTTTGTATCATTTTGCTAATGAAATAAAGTTACGACTTTTTCCCAAGGAAAATAAAATAAAATATATAAAAAAAGAGAATTTACATTGTTAAGCAATTTACTCTATTTTCTAATGTTGTGTGTTGATTGAACTAAGCAATGATTTACTATGTTTTCTAGATTTAGTGGTATTAGCCTTTATTCAACATACTGAGTTTAGTTTTATGTATCAAAATTTTTCAATATTTCAGTATCTCATCAATTCATGACTAGTTTTGTTTCGGAGTTTAGGAACAAGCAATTAGCTTAATCAAGTCACCTATTTACTTTCATGCCTATGTGTTTATTTTCAAGCAAGTGTGATTTACTTTCCTTCCTATGTGTTTACTTTCCAACAAGAGTGATTTACTTTCTTGTATGTGTGTTTACTTTCCAGGAAGAGTGATGTACCTTTCTACGAGAGTCTTGTAGTTGGTGTTGAGTGTGTTGGCAAATTTTTGAGAACATGTGTTCATTGATGTCAAGTTTAGGGGTGAATATTGAACGTTCACACTGTCATTGATGTCATTATCGCTTTGAGTATCCATTCTCATTTCTTGTTGTCATGGATGAGATCAATTTGTGTAGTTTATCTTTGCACGAATTTTCCCTCCTCTTGCTTTATTCAAAAGAGCATGAAACGTGTCCAACTAGATACCATTTCATATACCTTTCCAATGGTATCTCTTTGTATAACTCCCACATACTAAGGAGAAATTGGGTTCAAAGTGGACAAGCCAAAATGGGTGATAAAAGAAAAAGTTACACCATCAAATTAGGTTGAATGGGTAGATTGACAATGAGAGGGGGCCCAAGTCCATCTGAAAGTTAATGGAGAGGCGCCCCTATGGTGCAAAACATCATGGTTTTTGACTAAGTGGTAGCATGTGATTGGTTATAAGCCCCCTTGCTTCGTACCAAAACCAGGAAGCCCCCCTGCAATACTAGTAATTTATTAGAGGATTGCAACATGTGGGCCCCTCATCAAATTAGTACCAAAAACAAGCTTAGGAGGGAGCATCCACAACCAAGCACCGAGGAGGTAAATCCTCTGGTCAACACTCTCGGTCATAAAGGGCCATAAGCTAGCACCCACATGTTAGAATCCCATCAAGCCATTAGGTCATTGAGTTGTGAGCCTTGCTTGACAAGGAAATTAAACCATCTAAAAGCTCGACATCTGAGATATGAATTGCACCACAGAAGCACAGAAGCTAAAGCTCAAGAGGGATGCATAACTAAAAACCTCAAGCCTCGAGATCTAAGACTTGACACATGTGGCAAGTCAAGTGGCACAAATGACATGGATTTATGTTGAAATTTAGGTGACATGGAAACCTAAGGTGATGACATGTGGCAAGAAAAATTAGCACTTTTAGGTAACCATTATTCCATGTGGCGGTATCACGACATGGTGAATGGTGTGGCAGCATGTGTGGGTGACACGTGATAGGTGATTTCGATACTTTTGACAAGACAAACAGACAATTTGTAAGTGACACATGGTAGGCACACATGAGAAGGTTCTTAGTGGAAACAACAGATGATGTGTCAGACATGATGGTGGGTGGTGTGGTAGTGGACCCCATCTCAGGACTTTGATCTATTGAAGAATCTAGGGAATCAAGGTTATTGTGAGATTTTTCTATTAATGATAACGATTAGTGAAGTACTTTCACTTTTCTTATTAGCACAATTTTCTGTTATTACTATTAGTGTGCATTCTTATTACTTCATCAAATAGTTACCAAAAAAAGGACAAGAACACAAGATGTTAGCTCGCTAACAGGGCAAAACCTCTCTCTCCTAGAGAGGAAAACACTTCTGGAAAAATTTCTCTTATTGAAGCTTCAATTGAATTATGACAAACCCTAGACCCTTGACAAGTAGATCCTCCAAGCATAAGACACAATCTTTCTTCTTCTGTTTTGCACCTTGATCTCTTCCTTCGCACTTCTTCCGGCAGTTGGTAGATCTTTTTTTGACAACTGCAGAAACCCTAGGTCTCCTTAGAGACCTCTTCTTTGGAGTCTCCCTTTCCTTCTCTACCTCACTTAGAAATCTTCCCTTTCCTTGAAACTTAGGCTAGAGAATGAGACCTTCCTTGAGATATATTTCCAAGATGAGAGGTTGATCCTCTTACCCTACTATAGATTTGAATTCTTCACACATGTGGCTGATCTAGGCTTGTAATTGACCTCCTTTTTCTTCTCCCTTCCTTCGCTTGAGACAGAACCTACTTCGCTGGAGATGGAGGCCTATTTTGGAGCCTCTCTTTAGCCCAATCAAACCCTTTAGTTGTTGCACTTATAGATCTGATATGACTGCATAAATGCCCTTCCTTCTTCACACGTGTGATAGAAAGGGGCCGTAAAATAGTCCTCCACAATTCGGATTTCGTTCTTCTCTTCTTCGGTGCCCTAGAAGCACCCTTATTTCTCTTTTTCACACCTCTTTCTTGCTTCTTCTCTTCGTTGATTTCAGATATTACTTGATTGTCTAATGGTGAGGTTGTACTGCTCTATATATAGGAGTATGTCACTCCTTTTAGGCCGACTTAATCACCTGGTGAGGCCGACTTGACATTTGTGCATAAAAATTCATTTCTTGAGCCGACTTGAAGAGGAGACTTGTGTTTGCTTTGGAGGATCATTCTAAACATATTTCCTTGGATCTAATACATATGTTTACATAGTGTGACATGCCCACATGGGTCTTCAACAATTACATTGACTCTTTGACTTTCCTAGAAGCACTCAAACATGTGCTTGACCTATTAAATGAGAAAGAAACTCATTTCTTACAATTTACAAGAATAATATTTCTTTTCTTTTACAAGTACAAATGTCAAAATTACATTTATGAAGACCAAACCTAGTTACACTTTCTTCAACACAATCTTGGAGTTTTGTGTTTGGAGTATGGAAGAGTTTCCTAAGATCCTAAGATCTGAGAAGCTTAAGCCAAGGGTCACAACCCCTGATCGCGAAGAGCTTAGCAAGTGAGGCCCAGGGGTTTATCGTCTTGAGACTTCAATCTCAAAATTCATCATTTAAAAGTGTTGGATGGTATTGTTGACTTCTGAGATCCGAGATAAACTCAAAAAACCTGCAGTTCTCAACACATATCACAAGGTGTTGAGGGTTAAGGACTGAAGAACTAGGCCCATCATGCCACAACAATGCATAGTGGGAATTGGGATACCCGATGCCCGAGATCTAATAAACTTGTCAAGGTTTCAGTTCTCACCACAGGTCATGTGGGGCTAGGCGTAAGCGATCAGTACAATTGCGAGGTCTTGAAGTTTGGTGTTTTGGGTGCAAAATAAGTTAAAGGGGGTCAAAATAGGATTAGTTTTGATATGGACAAGTAATTTGGAGCTTTGTATCTATAAATGGAAATAAAAAATAATGTGAAGTTAGAGTTCCTCATGGAAAAACTGGGAAAAATTGTTATAGATGCACGAAACATCAGGAATAAAAAACGAATGAAGAAATGAAGTTGGGAACTTAAAGAAATTGATCTAAGCGCCAAGATTGAGTTGGTTTATGCAGTCAATACTAGAAAAGGTGTGCACTGTAGTGAGTGTAAATACAACTTTGATGAATTCTGAAGGTGTCGCGCATCAGAGGAAACATGGATCTAAAGAAGAGATTTGCTAGTTATTGAAACTCTAAGATTGTATATCTAAAGGAGTGTTTCGTAAAGGCTAAGAGAGCAGGTTGGATGAGAACTGAAGTTGTCATTTCAAAGAAATGTTATAGATTTGAATTGCTAAGAAATTAAAGGAGAAAATATCAAAGAAAATAAGCATATGAGAATTGACATTGGTGCCAGTGTGATAAGGGAGCCATAGATATAAGTTTGAAAATAAATTTAAAAGGGATCTAATTGGTTGTAGCAAGTTGGTGCTTGTATATCATGGGATGGGATTCTCCTTCAGGTTGTTGCTTACAAACAAATTGAAGTGGGTTCTTGGAAAGAAGAGGGGTTGGTGCCTCCTCTAGGTTGGTGCCTATGAAATTTGATGTAAATTGAAGTTGGTGTTTGCACTTACATTAAAATTAAAGTAATATTTGTGGTTTTCTCTTGTATGGGTTTCCATGTAAATATCATGTGTTCAATACTTTATGCGGTTGGTGCATTGTTATGTGTTTGAATGAGTTGACTTGTTTAATAATTGTTAAAAGTATATAATATTGATTCACCCCACACCCCCTCGCCCCCCCATTGCTATCCCAGTTCACAAAAAATGGTATTTCAATTCCTATAAGAGTGCAATGTGATATTTCCATTCTTGCAAGTGTGAAACTTTCAATTCCTGTAATTTTGAATTGCTTTATGTGTTGACTTATGAAAGAACATCAACATCCAACTCTGTGATACTTAATTAATACTACAACATCATTAGCACTTAATAGGTTGTATTAGTATCTACAACGCATGAAATTTCGCAAGTTCCATATGAACATTGATTTAACAATTAAATGTACAACTTCGTGTTTATCTACAAAGTAATTAGGAAGTAATTGACAATCCCATTAGACATGATTTGGCCATGTTATAAAGGAATTGGTGGTTAACAAGTCATCTACACCATTAGAGACATTTTTTATGTCGTGACTCTGGATTTAGTGCCTTGGATGGAGTTGAAGGTCAAAATTAGATTGGCTAACTCATATAGGTTAGTATTTAAGCAAATCAAATAACTTATCTCAACTATATGCTCATAAATCCATGATTATAATCTCTTAACCTTGATGGAGTGATAAGAAATAGAATAAGGCCAATGCCTTTAAGAAACACAAGCTCATTGATGCTTGCAAGTGGATTTATCCTGACCCTATTTTGAAAGGCCAATTGAATAAGTTTAGTGGCTTATCTCTAAGAAAATGCCTTGATTCATTGTTTGTGTAATGACCAGGAAAACTTGGTCAAGCTTAATGAAGATTTTTTTCTTAATCCCTCATTCTTAGCAGATTGATTATTAGAATCTTAATAAATCATTGCATTCCTTAGCCTAAATTTGTGTCTTGTGGTTGCCATAACAGTCTAAAGTAGCTATTTTATTACTATGCGTATACATAGTTTTCCTCAAATTAAGACACTAAGTTCTACAATAAACTTATCCTTAACTTTACATATATGAACATTCCTCTCTTAAGAGATAAGTTTCCTTGGGATTTTGTCAATTGGTTTTATCTAGATTAGTTTAGAACATGAGTGTTATTCGCCCCACCGTGGATCACTTATTACAAGTGACATGCTAAGTTCTTACTGAGTATATTGTTATATTGGCCTTGAACCCTAAGAATACGATTTACCTTGGATATTATCCTTAGAATGAAGGGAAATTCCTAGTGAGTTGCCTCAAGAAAAAGGTTTCCTTAGACATTCAAATTTTGCACAACATCACTACTAATAAAAATCTAATGATTTTTTCTCATTTGGAAAGATAAAAAATGTTGTTATTTTAATAATGTTCTACATTCTCATAAGCCCTTTTATTGGCATCATAATTCTCTAATATGGGCTAATAAATATATGCATATTATGGTGCAAATCCAAAAGGTTGAGCTAAATGTGGCACACATGTACCAACTATTAAAGTATTGTGTGGGAAGGAGGGTTCCGCTTACAAAATGAGTAGGAAGTCGTAAGTAATTGTCTAGCATGTTTTGCTCATTCTAGAAAATTCCAAAGATAAAAGACAAGTCATGCCATATAGTTAATTAGGTTGTTCATGAGAGGATGAAGTGCAACCATAGTCCAAGTTTGCAACGCCAAAATGATTAAGTACTTGTGGCTTGCCCTTACGACTTTTGAGATTGAGAAGCCTAATGAGGAACCTAAGTAATGTAATGAGGAACATTTAATGCAATTTCAAAATAAGTGGAGTGAACTTTTATGAAAATGATACTATAGCTTAATTATCAAAGTTTTATCGAAACAAAAACGGGTATCGAAGTAGACAAAGTGCATTATCTTCACACTCTTTAAACAATGGGAAAACCTATCGAAATTCAGTTGTCAAACCAACAGTGGGTATAGCTATCATCAATATTATCTATGAATGCAAGCTAACTCATCACTATAATTCAAGGAAAACCACACTGCTTGAAATAATTCATTGGTAATCCATAAAAAAATAGACTTTCACTCTAGTGATTAACCCATTTCCCTAAATCGTAAGAAAGCAAATTTTCACTCCAACGATTAACCCATTCCTCTAAGTCCAAAAAAATTGAACTCTAATGATGAGCCCATTTCCCTAAATACAAAAAAAACTAACCCTTAACCCAAAAAATAGTTTTAAACCCTACCATTTCACACCGTAACCTTTACCCTCTAATTTTTCCTTTTAAATGAAAAAATATCCTCTACAAACTTTGAAACTATTACTTTTGCCGATATTCCGATATTGTCATATGGTATTGTGAATGTCGTAATACAAGGTTACATAAAACGCATTAGCAATTTTATTCGCAAGGGCCCATTAGGGGTCAGCAATTTTAATTATAAAAGGTTCAACGATGGAGCTTCATGTACTCGCTGGAGTATTTAGGGGCCTACGCAATATTTTTCAAGGTGACGTGCCATTCGGGGAAACCATATGTAGTGTCACTTCAACGAAATAGAATTCAGTTCATGTGTCCACTTGTCAGGAAGTGGGGGCGTATTATCATCAATATGATACTTTAACTAAAGAAAAGTAGGTTGAACCACGTGCTGTGGGATACACATGACCATGAACCGGCGGGGAAGTGCATGAAACCAAAGTGTAATATTGTGGAATAACCTGAAATATGGTACCATTGGATAACAATAAATGCGAATCATTTATTTTAGATTTGTTTTTTAATGGACAAAGTACTACAATGTGAAGTTGTTTTTAGTGCGAGTTGAAAAGAGTTTGTCGTTGAATAATAATTAAATAAAAATAAATTAATTAATTAATGTGTTGAGTGAAGTGAAGTTTATTTCAAAATTTAAATAAATTTAATCAAAGATATAGGAAAATAATAATGATGTAATAGAAATTGATAACAATAAAAACAAAAGATTAGTGATAATAAAACTAAATTAATATTTTGGATGGTGTGCTAATGAGGAGTCAAGTCAAGAGTATATAGTCGGTGTCTCATCAAGTCTTAGTAATGGTGGATGTGGTGCAGTGCCCTATGTTAGTATATTGCTATTAAATTTTAGACTTGAGATCGATGTCTACATATAGGAAAAATAATGTAAGAAGATTAAGGCGACATGTTTGGTTGAAAATAATATAAGAAGATTAAGGTGATATGTTTGGTTGAAAATAATGTAAGAAGATTAAGGCGACATGTTTGGTTTAATGTTGTTTGTCATGGAAATCAACACAATGATTAACTTGGTTTGTAGAGGTCTGCAAACACGATAATGGGGCTTATTTCCCTCCTTCCTTCCCATGTTAATCATTCACTATCTACATTATGAGATGCCTCGTCTATGCACATGTAAAATCTTGCATGCACAAGAGGTTATATCCTGGTACAGATCAAGATTTAGGATGGCTTCATGTCTACTTATGGCCTTCAGCTACCACATTCCATGTCCATTGCAGGTAAGGAGCACCAAGGTGGTTAAATTTCTATTGTTAGCATGTTTTTCGGCTCAATCTGGTTGTTTCTTTTTGTTATATGAAAGTTTCACGATTGTGGACAAAGGTGAATTCCCTAGATCTAGTGATATGATCTAGAACAACAGAAGACAAAAAGGCTTGAGTTTTCCTTAAAGAAATTAGAAAATGGGAAAGAAGCCTACCTAGAATCTGGAGTAAGCTTTCCTTTCCTCCTCGCTTGTAAGCTCCAATTCTAACTCCAAGTGTTATAATTAGAACTTGCACACACATTTAAAAGAAGCAAAGGATCCACAACATCCACATGGCATAATCTAATTTCTTTATTCAATGAATTAGCATGGAATTGAAATACATGAGTGCAAACATAACACAACAAATATAGGAAAATAAGATACTCTTTGTATTAGCAAATATACGTGAGAGTTTACAACCATAAATAGTATTTGACTTTGTAGATGTCTCCCCAAGTTGACTTGTCCTTCCTTGTCACAAAGCACACCTCAACATCAACCCTAATACATGAATATGGTGACTCCTTTAGGCTCAAAGCAGCAGCATGATGGCACTATCAATCTCCAAAATCCAACCCTGATGTTATGGAAAGCAGTAAATATATAGTGTAAGAGTGGTGGTTTAGGATTTACCATTCTAGGCTTGAAATCCACATATGATGGGAGAATGAGCTCAAGGGATAAGAGATAAGGTCTCCAAGATAGGATCAGATAAGAATTTGAGCTCTATATTTGTGGTAAATAGTTAAAACTACCTTAGAAGCTTCTGGAAGAGGAAGTTTCAGAGATATTTTTTATTTTCCCAAATTTCTAGAATAAGCGCACCTGCAGAAGGGAGTGACATGTGTTGACCAGTACTAGTGCTCAGGTATGCAGTATGCACTAAATGTAGGTGGCCATACATGGAATGCGCGGTGGGGCTAAAAACAATGTTTTTGAACAATTTTTCCCAGAAACTCAAACTTTTTGGAGAAGTGTTGCTTAGGGATTTGTGAAGAGATTACGACAAAATGTTCAAGGATATTGATTGATTCAGTTTGCAAGCTTATTGAGCAGATGTGACAAAATGGCCTGTAACACTTTTTTACACCAAATTTTTTCTCTCCTCTAGTCGAATTTCCTTTTGGTTCAGTCTCCCCCTGGTTCTACCTTGTATTGTTCTTATTTTTTCTAATTTTGGTGAAATTCCAAGTAACCACCACATCCCACATTTACCCGCTTTTACAAGCTTTGTAGGTAAACATGAGCTGAGAGTTACTATGACATGAACCGACCTCCAAGTTCCATTTATGGAAGTGGGGTCTACTAACCGGAAACATATTTCCATCACTCGGGAACATTGGATCACCCAGGTAATTGACAAAAACCATTGGTGATGAATCCCTGAGTTGGACTTCCACTTCTCAAGCTTTCACCCCAACAACATGCTTGACACATTGTGCATGCGGTCAGAAGGCTCCAACCGCACTCATGATCCTTCCTCCATGTGGTTATAACCAAAATTCTCTAGTTCAGAGGGTGTGGTTGCAAGATTTGTGCCACTTTTTTAGGGTTGGCCTACAAGCCACTGCCCAAAACAACCCATAACTCTTCAAAACTCATTCTAGAAGGAAAATAAGTATTTATAATGAATACTAAGACTAGAACTTGCTCAAACATGCCAGTCACATGATAAACATTTCATCAAACATTTAGTAAGCATAATAGCTACAGGTCATGAATGCATATATGATCATGATCTTCATAATTTCATCAGAGAATCATCAAGAAGGCTCAATGCCCTCTCAAGTTGGTTGCAACAACACTTGTTATCCCATGCAGACATTAACCATTCCATAACTATTCAAATCATGAACAAGATCCATAGTAAGAGCACATCATTTAACCATTCTTATAACCAACATATAACGAGAATATAATCCATGACAAATCATCCATAAGATCAACATAATAACTAGTACATGTGCTCATCATTCACAATAAGAAAATAGCTCATATTAATCATATGCAAAAGCTAACCAAGTTAGGGACTTCCACATACCACCCGGTCATAGATTGGGTTGAACCAAATCTCTCTTTCATCTAATCACCCTTGTGCCATATTCCAAGCATGAATGTCAGATCACATGGGTTAAACCAAAATAGAACCAACAAGAGCTTTCAAAGGCCAAACCACCTCAACCCTCAACCACAGTTATTTCACTTAAACGGGTGCAAGAATCACTAACATCAAAACAAGCCTGGATGCCTCTGAGTTCCAGGAGAAATCCCATCTCCACCCTTTACCCTTGGGAATTTTCCTGAGACCACCTCAACCAAAGCTTAATAAAAATAGAGAACCTACTACATCATGGCTATACAAGAAATGGAAAGGCAAGGCTGAAACCACTGCCAATACAGGAAAATCCCATGCCAATGATAGCAAAATAATCAAAGAACCACATGCATGTACCATGCATCCAAATCTCAGCAAGGAAATCACACATGCAACCTCTTACCTACAATGTAAACCTATTGTAGATGTTGTTCCAAGCTTTTCCTTGCACTCCCTTGCTTTCCTTTGCTAGCTTTCTTGTCAAAGTGCCCCCTCTCTCTTCTCTGAGAGCTCTATTTATGAAAGAAATCAAAGCTAGAACTGACAAAATTTGTGAATTGTTTCTTTAATGCCTTTTTTCATTGATATCTAGTCTCTTCCTTTCCTTTTTCATTTTTTCTTTTTCTTTAATTTTCCTCTAATTTCTCTATATTTCCCTTGCATGCATATTTGTGTTTCTTCATCTCCCTTTTCTCCTTTTTTTTTCCTTTTTTGTCCTTTATTTCCTTCATTAAATGTCATTTATTGCCTCTTTGCCTTTTCCAATGACTTTTCCAATTTGCATAGCCATTAATAAACCACAAGTGATGCCCACTACAATGTTTACCCACCATTCAACTTGGAATACATGTCCCATGACCTTGGTTTTATTTTATTTACAGCAAAAATCAACTGAGGGTTGTTACAAACCCCTCCCCCTTGGGGGAACATCTTCCTCGGTGTTCGATGACACTTATGAACAACAAAACATACTACCTATGGAACTTTATAACACAACCCAATGCAGTAGTTACAATAAACAAATGATGAAAACCATGACAAGCATGACACACATACCACTTATTTGAGCTTTATAACATAGCTTGATGCTATGTTATAAATCTCCAATAAGCGGTATGTGTGTCATGTTTGTCATTAAACTCATATGCTTCAATAAGAGGTATGTGAGCATATAAAACTCATTTGCCTCAACCAACAAATAGAAAAGGATATAATGCCTGCATCTAATCATCCATCTCCCATGTAGCTTCATCGGGCCCAAAGTTCTTCCACTACACGTTAACCTGCTCTATTGCTCTGTTGCACAGCATGAATTGTATCCATTGTAATATGCATTATGGTTATGGTTGGAACTCTCACTTGCTCTATTACTTTGTTCCATAGCGTGAGTTGTTTCTGCTACAATATGCATTATGGTTATGGCTAAGATGTTCCACCTGCAATACAAGAAATCAATCACATTGTCAACATCCTGCACATATATCTTAATCAATGAAACATGGAAAAAATCATGGACTTTCATTTTTGGCGGTAGTGCAAGTCTGTAAGCCACTGGTCCAATCCTCTCAAGGATCTCAAAGGCCCACAATACTGAAGCATCAACTTGGCACATGACCCAATCCTCAAGAACCTCCTCTTGGGCTTGATGCACAAATACACATGGTCCCCAACCTTAAACTCTTTGAATGCTATATGATAATCTACATAAAAAAAATTGTATGTCATGTGTTGCCTTTGAATTCTTTCTAATAACCGGCATCTCCTGCTCCATCTCATCCAACATATATGGTATAATCAACACCCTTTTCAATGGATCACTCTCGCTAATAGGAGTATTACAACTCTGCCCATAGAGAACCTCAAAAGGACTCATCTTCAAGGATTCCTGACATAGATCCTCCCACATCCTCTGTTGATGCATGACATACATACTCAACATGTTAGCTTTTGTAGCATCGGAGGTGTTCTAGTATCGAAATTTTGTGGAGAAGCTAATAAAAAGGAGTTCTCCATAACCCATAAATCATTTTTGTAAATTCCACCTAGAAGTGTCTCAATTAGATTATTGGCCTATTTTTAAATATTTCCTAAGTCTAAACTTAGGAAAAGTGGCTAATTAATCAATATTAATTGAGAAAGGTGAGAATCATCTAGAAACACACATGGATCAAATGGGAAATAATCTTAGCCATCAATTAAGATATAATCTCGGTTATTGGAGGCCCAACATAATATTGTAAGAATAAGTTGATGGGTAGATCGAGAATAAACACACATAGATCGATTTCCTTATGCAGTTTTATTTTTCCAGCGGCAGTAGCCGGAAGAGTTCAAGTCAGAAGGGAAGCAAAGACTGAGAGGGGCACAGACAATGAAGTTGGAGGGAGGTTTTCGAGATCTGGTGAGTACTTTGCAGAGAGGTTGATATTTTCTCTAGGATGTTGCATAGAGGTAGCACAAAACCCTCAAGAGGCACTTCAATTTTGTTGGAGGAGAAGACATTTTCAGTTCCAAAGGTCAGGAAGAGGTTCCAGAGGGTTGGAGAACCATTTTCCCAGTCAATAGCAAGTAGGATGGTTAGATTGGTAGTCGATTCAAACAACACGTGTGGAAGGTATTTCTAGAGTGACGTAAAGCCTACGCAAGAAAAGTTGGACAGCTAACCTTTCAGATCTCAAACAGTGTCGGGATTGCTTGGAGTGAGGGTAATTTCCCTCAAATAATTTTGTTAGTATTTTCTCTATAAGATTTCCTGTTTCTAGCATCCATAACGTACTTAGATTATTTCATTGTTGCTTAATAATTAAAACCCTCAGTTGTTGCATCGGTTTTCCCAAGTTGGGTTTTTTAGTGGACATTTGTCCAAAAATAAGTTGTCAAATTTATTGTGTGTGTCAATATTTTCTCAGTTTCCAATGCTTTTATTTTCTGCAATATTTTTTGTGACTATTGCACTCTGATTTATTCGATATTTATCGTAGAAAATAAACTACTAATTAATTTATAGTTAGAAGAATAATTTCCAATTGTTGCAATAAAATTTCATAGCGAAATTTTCTCAACTGCAGAATAATTTCATAGCTTGAAATTTTCACATGGTATCAAAGCGAGAATCTCAGAAGTGATAAGTAGAAATTGTCCATATTCAAAGGGGGTTTGGTAGCACAATTTCCATATTTGCACCGAAGTTGCCTTAGCATATTGAACTATATGGAAGAGGGTTCGATTTTTCCAGTGTAGGTGGCAGGAAAAAATTGCAAAGCCCTTAAGCATTTCTAGCAAGTAGTAGAGAAGTCAGAAAGAAATTCCAGTGAAGCATATCAAATTTTCGCTAAGAAGATTCCTTTCTTGGATGCAGAAATGTTTTGTAGCAGTAGAATCAACATCGAGTGGAAGAGAAATTTCTAAGGGGATCTCGAGTTTTAGAGATATTATTTTTCCAGTTGCAAATCGGCAGTAACTATGAGCATATTTTCTCACTCCAAAAGGGAGTGCGAGTAGTAGATTCAATAGCCAAGCATAGGGAAAGAAGGAGATTTTCAACCAAATTTAAAGATGGCCAAATTTGGGCTTAGAGATCAAGATAGGTTGGAGGGAGCCTCCAAATTTATCATCTGTAAGGAAAGGATGACCTTCCTTTTGGATGAACATGACTTGAATCCTATGTGGACAATGTGGTAGTGGTAGCGGTATCCCAGGATGTCAATCAGCTCAAGGAGTATAGGAAGCAGATGACGAAGGCAAAGAGATTGATTCTAGATGGAGTTTAGGACCATTTATTCTCACATGTGGTAGAAAAAGGAACAACTAAGGAAATGTGTGATGCTCTCTTCCAATTATATTAGAACACTTTTGAGCAGTGAAAGATGTTCCTATAGGAGAAGATGAGAAGCATCAGGATGATGAAGGGTGAAGGCATAGACTCCTTTCTCACCAGGATTCAGGAGGTCCGAGATCATCTTGCATCTGTTGGGGAGGCACCTCAACCCACATATCTTTTATGGTTGACACTAAATAGTATCTCGTGGGAGTGGAAAAAGTTTTTCTAAAGTATCTTGGGTAGAGTCACATTGCCTAGATGGGATAGGATGTGGTATAACTTAAAGCAGGAGGAGTTGAGGCATGATCTATTGAAGAGTGCCATCAGTCGGAGCAACAACAAGGGCGTGAAGGGTGAAGAGGATAAATTTTCCCTAGCAACAAAGGGTCCTAGCCAGGGACAGGGGGAGAAGAAGAAGAAGAAGGACATGTAGAAATTATGGTGTGTATTTGCAACCTGCTCATGAATTTTTAATCAAAATCACAAGACAAACCTATTGTACTTCTCTACAGAAGTTAATTCAGAAATAAGAAATAACACACATGCACACAATATTTTTCTTGGGGAAAGAAATATGCTATAAACCCCAATTCCTACTTGCATTAATATGATGAATAGATATGTATTACAATTTCTTTGCTCAATTGAGCACAACCTGCAAGTGAATAACCTATCTCTCTGCTCACTAAGAAGTTCTAACCCAGACTTAGTCAATTTATGCCTCTTCTTCAACCCCTATTTCCTTGTGCAATTCCTTAAGAAAATAGGCCTCTATTAATTTGGAATTTCTCCAAAATGGATTACGCAATTCCCAAGGTTGATCATCTGAATTCATGCAACACCCGTACATTCTAGACTAGTCTACAACTGATGTTACACTACCCTGGAATCTCCACCACAACTGGGGAACTCGAATTCGCTACATGCACTAGCTATTTTGTGTTGATTGATTAGTTAAATGGATGATCAATGTGTTTGACAAAGTCCCATTGCACAACTGACCTTCCACTAGTTCCTCCAACACTTGGAACTAGTTTATCTAAAAACAACTTGAGATAACTAATTTTGATTACTACAAATTAGCAATCACACATGCTTAATTGAACTCTAACTCCTCCAACTCAAATTTACTGGATAAACTGGGTGACACAAGCCATGTCACACAAGTTAACTACATCCAAGTTGTCTATTGATGTGGAAATTTATTTTTTCTCATATAATCAAGGAAAAATTAAATTGATAATTTCTGACTTCATTTTTCAACACTCCCTCTCAACAAGAAATGGATTATCAACCACCCCTATCCTGCACCTGTGGAACTCGAACTTCCCTCTTGACAAGGCCTTTGTCAAAATGTCAGCATCTTGTTCCTCTTTTGGAATGTATTGAAGCAACATTATCTGTCTCTGCACACACAGTCCTGTAAATGGTGATACCAAATATCTATATGCTTGGATCAAACGTGAAAAAAAAGAAGATTCTCAGTGAGCTTGATGAAAATCTGATTATCATAGTAGATCACAATTGTATCCATCATCTTACCAAATAGTACAACAATTATATTTTTGATCCAGATCACCTCACACGTTGCTTGACTTGCAACCATGTACTATGATTTTTCCAAGCTAAGTGCCACAGATATTTGTGTCATGTTGTACTAGGAAACAGTTGTGGACCCAACAATGAAAATTCCACCTAATGTACTCTTTCAGTCTGATGGACTCCCTGCCCAATCTGCATTTGTGAATCAACACAACTTCACTCCCTCTGTCCGTCTATACCATATTCCAAACTGGGTAGTGCCTCTGAGGTACCATAAAACATGCTTAGCTTCCCTCCAAAATAATTTGTTTGGCTTAACAATAGCTTGGTTTAGTTAGTTGAATGCATATCACATATCTGGTCATGTGTTCACAAGATACATGAGTGAACCCACTAGCTACCGATAAATGGTAGCATCCACTTCCTCACTTGAAGTGGCATCCTCCTTCCTCTAGTTGGTCGCTAGAGGTGTCTCCATGAGTTTGCAACTCTCCATGTGGAAATTCTATATTATCTAGCTTTCATACTTGCCTTGAGAGACAAAGAGTTCCCCATCGCCTTGCCATACTTCCAACTTGAGGAAGTAGTGCATGAGACCCATGTATTTCATTTCAAACTCCCTTGCAAGGTCCTCCTTGCAAGATTTGATCAGTTGTTCATCACCATTTAAAATTAAATCATCAACATATAAGAAAATAATAAGAAATTTACCTTCGACAAACATGTGATAAAGGTTTGCATCTAATTCACTTTTGGTGAATCCCAAATCAGTGAGATAGTTATTGATCCTGTTGTACCAATCATGGGGTGCTTATTTGAGACTGTACAATGCTTGCTTGAGTCTGCACACATGAGACTCTCGATCAAATGTATCAAAACATTATCGTTGTTCGATGTACACCTCCTCCTCAATAACCCCATTGAAAAATTTTGTTTTTATATCCATATGGTGGATCTTCCACCCCATCTACGCAGCCAAAGCAAGAATTCATCTCATGGATGAGTACCTTGCTATAGGAGAAAAGGCCTCCTTAGAGTCAATTCTCTCAACTTGAGATTACCCCTTGGCCACAAATTTGGCCTTATACTTCTCTATTATTTCATCTACTACCTACTTTACCTTGAAGATTCATCTCAAACCCACAATTGATTTATCAACTAGTCTTGGGATCACTTCCCAAACTCTGTTCTTTACAATGGATTTGTATTCCTCCACCATTGCATCAACCTATACAAGTTTCTCTACTACTTCCTCAAAAGAGGATGGCTCAATCTCTACAAGTTCAGTCATTAGAGCCATGTAGCCAGTGTACCAATCAAGTGACCTTCTCTGCCTATGAAAATTTGAAGGAGCAACCACATTTTGCCTCGCATCTTGCACAAGTATCTCAGCTTCTATGGTTCTTTTTCTACCTTATATGGATGGTTCTCCTTGAGTGGTTATCTCCACTCTCTGCTCCTCAATTTGTGGTTGCTCCAGAACTGTCTGAGGTTCCTTCTTTGGAGCTAATTAAAGCTCCTCTTCTAGTGGGATCTGAAGCTCCCTCTCAAGAGAGCACCACAACAATTTCTCCTCATAAAACAATACATCCCTTCACACAACTGTCATTCTGAGGGATGGAAAGTACACACGGCATTTGTGGGAAGTTTTTGTGTAACTCACAATTTTTTTTGTTGGCTCATGCTTCTTCCTTGATTCTTCGGAGACATGGCAATAAACAGAGGTTCCAAAAATCCTAAATTGTGACACATCTAGCTTTCTCCACGAGAAAGCCTCCTCCAGTGTAATCATGCCCAAAATTTGATGAGAGCTCCAGTTCTGCAAATAGAATTTTTTGTTACATGCTTCATCCAAAAAATGCAGAGGTATGCCTTGGTCATGCAACATCACCCTTGTTTCTCCCACAATACTACGTCTTTTCTCTTAGCTACCTCATTTTTTTGTGGGTTGTGGGATGTTTTCAAATCTCTTTGAATGCCTTCTTTCACACATAAATTTTTGAATTCATTCAACACATACTCAACTCCATTATTGCTCCTGAGAGCCTTCACCATCTTGTCGGGTTTCTTTCTCAACCAGTGCCTTGAATTCTATGAACTTGAAGAATATCTCATATTTCTTCTGCATGAAGAAGATACAATGCTCCCTTGAGAAATCATCAATAAAAATGACAAAATATTTTTGTCTGATAGTGGAGGTTGTTGAGAAAGGTCCACAGACATCATAGTAGATCCTTTGTTGGGAAAGGTCCACATACATCATAGTAGATCCTTTCAAGGACGACATATGCTTTTCCATCCCGATCATGGAAATTGGATTTTGTGTACTTCCCCAAAGTACATCATTTGTATACATCTTGTTGCTCAAATTCGCCTTTTGGGAGGCCTTTGGTTATTTGCTGCATAGTATTTAAGGCACCATGATGCAAATGGTCAATTATTGTGTGCCAAATTTCACTGACATCATGGCTCTGCACCTTCTCTGCATTTGTGTTTAATGCATTAGAGTCTTCGACATCGAGCTTATACAAGTTCTTCACACAAACCCTGATCTGCTTAACTTGTCCCATGGCTATGCATCTTAGGAATTCTTTTCCTTTTCTAAAGACCACATCATACCCACGGTCTTCCAAAATTGCAACAAAGATGAGATTTTTCTTTAGGCCCGGAATGAGCATGACATCCTTGAGCCTGAGAGGGGAGCCTGACTCCCTTTGAAAGGTGATTGTACCAACCCTGGTCATGTTGTACCTTCCTTCATCCCCCATATCAATGTGCATTTGCAGGTCTTTCTCCTCCAGGTCAATAAAAAACTCTCTACACCCTGTCATGTGGAACGATTCCACTAAGTCCAAGTACCACAATCTCCCTATCATTGTGCTATCCATGCATGTGATAAGGGTAAATTCAAGCTCAAATTGTGAACCCAAGGCTTCACCTTCTGCTCCTCCTTAGGTCTTCTTGCTTTCATTTTTGTGTTGATACTTCGTGGCATAGTGCCTGAATTCATGACAATGGAAGTATTTAATTTTGGAAAAATATTTCTTCTTGCCCCTTTGGCCGAACTCTGGTTTGAATTGAGATTTCTTCCCTTTTCCCTTCTTTCCCTTTCGAACCAATGAAAAATTTTCTTCATCCTCGTCCTTGTATGAAGTATCATCTCTAGTATTCTACCTTAATTCCTCATGTACCAAATTGGACTATTAGCGTTCCTAATTCAATAGTTTCTCACTCTCGTTCATCGAATCTTGGTAGCTATTCCAGCTCTTGGGAAGGCCTAGAAGGGATAGGCTTACCAAGTCATCTTCTGGAACACTAACACCAAGCCTACCAATTTCATCATGATACTATGTGAACCTGCTCAGATAGTATAGAATAGTGTCATTCTTTTTCATCTTGATACTTCGAAGTTTATCCTTGAGTGTCAACTTCCTATGATCCCTATTATTCTCGAAAAAATCTATCAATGCTTTCCACATTGTGAACAAAGTTTCTTTTCCATGGATATTTGAGACAATGTGATCTCGTACTTCCTCCAATAATATTCTCCTTGCCTTGGTTACACCTTTCTTCCACTGAGCAAGGTTTTAGGCATAAGATTCTAGTGGTTTTGCAACATCTGTCTTGATGTATTCTAGCAATCCATTGTCATACAATATCGCCTCCATGTGATCCTTCCATGCGATGAAATTAGAGCTACATTCAAACTTATGAATTCCCACTCTAATATGAATCCTGCTCTAATACCATATAAAAATTATGGTGTAGATATTCAGCTGCTCATGAAGTTTTAATCAAAATCACAAGACACAAACCTACTCTACTGCTTTGCGGAAGATAATTCACAATTTAGAACAAAAATTTCAAACATGCAATAAGAAATAACACACATTATTTTTATTGGAGAAAGAAATATGCTAAAAACCCCAATGCTTGCTTGCATTAATCTGATGAATAGAGATGTATTACAATTTATTTGATCAATTGAGCACAATCAACAAGTGAATAACCTATCTCTCTTCTCACTGAGAAGCTCCAACCCAAACTTAGTCAATTTTTTCCTTTGCTTGAGCCCCTATTTCCTAGCATAATTCCTTGAGAAATTAGGCCCCTATTATTTATGAATTTCTCCAAAATGGATTTCACAATTCCCAAGGTTGATCATTTGACTGCATGAAACACCTCTACTCTCAAGACTAGTCTACAATGGATGCTACATTGTCTTGGAATCTCCATCAAATCTAAGGAACTTGAATTCTCTACATGCACGAGCTATTTTGGGATGATTGATTAGTTAACTGGATGATCACTAAGTTTGAATAAAGTCCCACTGCACAACTGACCTTCCACTAGTTCCTACAATAGTTGGAACTAGTTTAATTGAAAACAACTTGTGATAACTGACTTTGACTGCTACAAATTAGAAATCACACATGCTTAACTGAACTCTAACTCCTCCAACTTGAATTTCCTGAGTAAATTGGGTGACACAACCCATGTCCCACAAGTTAAATGCATCCAAGTTGTTTGTTGATGTGGAAATTTGAATTTTCTCAATTTAATCAAGGCAAAACCAATTTGAGAATTTCTTGCTACATTTTCAAGAGGGCCTATCTAACGTCAAGTGCTTCAGGTGTGGTGATTTTTTCCACTACAACAACCACTATCCTCTTAGGAAGAAGGACAAGTAGGATAAGTAGGACTAGGCGACAACATCCACAAAGATAGACAAGTTCTCATCTAGGCTGGAGGAATATTTCGACATGTTTGTAGTTATACCTTCAGGAGAGAGCTGGGGCGAGATGGAGTTATAGTCCTCGAGTTCTAGAGGTTGGGAAGGGACCATTGAGGTTTACTCCTCATGTATCATTACCTTACTACGGGGGTCCACAGTATTCAGCAGTAGGATGGATCAGAGTCAGTGACGTAGTCAAATTCTGGAATGACAGTTGCAGTCAGGTGTTGAGGAGCACAGGGCAATGTTGAAAGCAGAGTAGGAGGCGCAGTAGTTAAGTCAACAACAACGCATATTCCCTAGTGGATAGTGTAAAAGAGAGTAGCATCCATATGATTAGGTGATAGATACATCACAAATACATAGTTGATTCAATATCTAGGATGCTTCTCATTTGCAGTAGTTTTAGCTGCAGTAGTCATAGATGAGAGGGAGTTACATTGCAAATGCGGAGTTGGCAGTAGTATAGCAATGTCACTAGTAGCACATATGCAACATCATAGTTTCATAGTGGTTGGTGGGAAATGGAAGACCTTCATAGTGGCAAAACTTCAACAACATGACAAGGGGTGATACAAAGATGGGGTGTTGTGACAGTAGTGTAGCACTAGAACACCTTCCTCGCTAAGAGGGAGTCTTATTTGTTTTAGCATCATAGGTGTTATAATATCAAAAATTTGTGGAGAGACTAAAACATGGGAGTTCTCCATAACCAAAAGATCATTTCGGGAAATTCCACCTAGAAGTGTCTCAATTATATAATTAGCCTATTTTTAAATATTTCCTAAGTCTAAACTTTGGAAAAGTGGCTAATTAATCAGTTTTAATTGAGAAGGTGAGAATCATATAGAAACTCACACAAATCGATTTAGAAATCATCTTATCCATCGATTAAGATTTAACCTTGGTTGTTGGAGGTCCAACAAAATATTATAAGAAGAAGTTGATGGGTAAATGGAGAACACACACACATAGATCGATTTCCTTGGGCAATTTGATTTTTCCAGAGGCAGTAGCCAGAATATTTTGAGTAAGAAGGGAAGTAGATACAAAGAGGGACAGGGATAGTGAAGACAGAGGGAGGTTTTCCAGATCTAGTGAGTAATTTGCATGGAGGTCGAAATTTTCTCTACGATGTTGCACATAGATCGTGCATAAGCCTCAAAGGGAAGTTTGATTTTGCTGGAGAAGAAAGTTTTAGTTCCAAAGGCCAGGAATAGGTTCTAGAGGGTCAGAGAAGCATTTTCCTAGTCATTAGAAGACAACATGGCTAGATTGGCAGTTTTTTGGGTGTGGATCATGATTATCTTCTTGATTCATAGGTCTTGTCTTCAATTGCATGTATACACCAGGAAGACTATACACCTCTCCACGTGGGGGGACTATCCCCCCCCCTGGATAGGGGTTTTGGGCATTAGTGGGCCCCTGACAGGGGTTCGAAGGTACCTCCCCTGAAGCTAAAAAATAGATCAAATAAAATGCATTGTAAAATATTGCAATTTTATAGTCAATCTAGGTCATTCATTAGGTGGATGATCTGACGGTAAAAGTTATGTTAATTTAGGGTTTTTTTTCCTAGAAAACAACCCTCGATTTATATGAGGGAATTGTATTGCGATTGTGTATTACTATTCTGGGCAAGAAAGAGAGAGGAGATTGTGTGAGAGCAAAGAGGAAATTACAATGGATCTACTATAGGTTGTATCTCTTCATTATCCTGGATAATATAAAAGGAAGGATTGGTTGGTTCTCCATGGATTCAGACCAAATTGGGTGAACCAAGTATATCTGTGTCTCTCTTGTTTTATGCATTTTTATGTTTTTGTTTCCACAATATTTTTTTTGTTCCATTGCTCTGTGATTTAATTTTCTAACACAGTCGATTTAGGCAGCCCATGGGTGATGTTGAGCCTGTGCAGGCCAAGTTGGACGGATAGCCTTTCAGAGCTAAGATAGTGTCAATATTTCTTTGAGTGAGGGTGATTTCCTTCAGATAATTTTTTCCAATATTTTCTCTTCATGATTACCAATTTCCAACATCCATATTATACTATGATTATTTCATTGTTTCCTAATAATTAAAACCCTCAGTTGTTGCACCAGTTTTCCTAAGTTCAATTTTTTTTCGGGGACATTTGTCCAAAGATAAGTGTGTCAAATTTATTGTGTTTGCCAGTATTTTCTCAATTTCCAATGCTTTTAGTAATTTTTGTGAAGATTGCAAGTGTGATTTATTCAATATTTTCTGTAGCAAATAAACTACTAACTAATTTATAGTTAGAAGCATAATTTCCAATCGTTGCAATAAAATTTCGTAGCGAAATTTTCTTAGATGCAAAATAATTTCATGGCGCGAAATTTTCACACAACATATCCTCAAGAATATTGTTAACCCTCTCTTTCTGTCCATCTGTCTGCGGATGAAGTTGGGATGGGATCCCTGTGGTTAAATTTTGTATTTCCTTTTGTTAAAAATGTAAAGCCTCCGCGATTTGTGGAAGCGAAGCGCAAATATAGTAAGAGTCAAAGGGGCTTTAATCCCTTAGTTTGTTAGGTGTTAAAAAGTTTTTAAGACCCACCCATGGTCTACAGACCATGGTATTGTAAAAGGAAAGGCTATAAATAGAAGAGTCATAACGAGTCTAGATAAGAATAATAATTTAGAAGATCATTGTTTTGGGCAAGAAAGCTAAGATCATAAAGTTTGTTTCCTGTACTTAGGTGAAGGGGAAGGCTCCTGTAGTTGAGTGCGTGGAGACCTTGGTAAGTCTGCAAGCTGAGTTCACAGGCCCCTGCAACTGAGTGCATAGGGAAGAAGAGTCTGTACTTTGAAGATCACATCTAATAAAGACAAGTTTTGATCCATACTTTGTGTATTTTCTTATCTGCATTTACTTTTGCAATATTATGTGTTTGCGCTCTGTATCTGAAAGTATATGAATAATTTTTATCTAATGCACGAAAGAGGTAGATCAATATAAATTATGCATGTTATCACTAGTTAAGGACCTTCGTGAAGATATAATTTTTGTGTATAATATTTATTGTTATTAACTGTTCTAGAAGGGTTGGGGTTCGCGAAGACATAACTAAGCCCTAGAAGTAACACGAACCCATCACACAAACCTTTGGATGTAGAAACTGTTGGGAATAATACTGGGGGGAGTGAATTAGTATTTACAAATCAATAACTTTTCATTTCATAATCAAATATATATACACTACTTCAGTGAAGGGAAATCGTGTGTGCACACAACTATTATTAAGGCAACCAACGTATATCCAGTGAACTTATGATTCAGTTAATTCATCATATGTTGATCTTTAATCAGTGCATTAGTACTTTATTAAAGTAACCATGTGTAGTAATAACAGAATAAACCATCACACATAAGCAACACACATGAACACCAATATTTAAGGTGGAAACCCAATGCGGGAGAAAAACCACCTACTGCTGTCGTCTCTGACTTCTTTTAATATAAAGAAAATATGTTTACAATCTTGTACTGGAGCAGAATCATACCAGTACGCAGGCACCCACCTATAGAAGGCTACAACCTTCTCTCATTCTCCAACTTCTACTGGAAGGGAGATACAAACCCCTAACTCTTGTACTAGCTTATATGTTTACCAGTACATAGGCACTAGACTAAAGAAGGATATGACCTTCTCTCTTCCTCCAGGTACCATGTTTCATAAATTTTCAGACTGGATACTCGTAGTACACAACAACACAATATGAAGGCCATGTTTCATCAAATTTTCACACTGGACCAATCAGTAACATTGAAGCTCAAGACTCACTAATAACTATATCAGCCAACAATCAATTAATCTAAACAGTCAGATCACTATCACCAGAACATTGTGTTGAACCCAAAAAATTGCATCAACAACCAGAACCAATTGCAACCTCAAAAAGCAAATGTCAGAATGTTTACGCTACTTCAATGAAGCCAACCTGCATGTTTACGCTACTTCCTTTAAGCCAACCTGCGTATACCTCTAAAAATAATGAATCATAAAACTTCTTAACCAAGAATTGTACCAACCAGTAGCATTACGAAGATATACTGTCAAATTACAGAATTCTAAATAGACAGCAGCAAAGATCACCCTTCTCACTTAAGCAATCAATCAATCAGACTCAATATCTTTATACAGTCAGTTCTACATTCAGATCTAATGAAGACATCATTGATAGACAGTAGTAAAACATCAACATTGATCAGATAGATCAATCATCTTTGAATAACAGTATTTTCTTTTGCATACACTACTTGGAAGAGTCGAACCAGCATTTATATGTGCCTTCACCAAGGCGAACTAGTGTATAGATCTGTGAATACTAACTTAAAACTTCACAGCTATTCCATACTTCAGCCACACCCAGATCATAACATTTATGGGATAAAACATGCGAAAATATTCAAATCTAGCCCAACCATTATCAGATCATACAACGATAAGTCATTTCAGGTCTCATGATCTTGATCCAACATTGTATTCAAGGTGCACAAAATATTTCACATCATATCATAATAATAGCCCCTACAACATAAAATATACTTTAGATAGAAGTATTCCTGAGAAACCCTTTCACTTGCACACCTAGCCCTTTGATCTTCTCCTTCTTATATAGTTTTAGCCTTTCTCAATACCTCAAACCAAAACAACACTTAGAGCCCATGGTATTCTTGGATGAGATCAAATAATTGTTACTCCACTCAATATTGTGGGCTAATACCATGGTATTTACCCTTGGTATTCTTTTAACCTTAATTTTCCATCCCATATGCACTTTTCCTTCTATGAAAGTGCATGCATACGTATATGCTCTTTTTGTACAATGAACTCGCGTATACAACTTAACATACCTGAAAACATTCTTTTTCCTCAATTGATTGATTCTGATCTATAGTCCTTTGTCCCATCATCTTGTTCTTTTGTACAATTACCCTATTACCTCTGAATTGATCTATTACAAAGTGAGTTTCCCTTTATCAAATTTGAATTGACCTATCAATGGGTTGCAATCAAGGACAACACTTGTACCATAATGCCAATAGAAACCTAGTTATGTCATCCCCCAATACTACTTTGGGTGAGACAGTAGCCTACGCTATGTGGGTTGTTTTCAAAAGGGCTAGCAATTTAGGGTTTTGTTGGTTGCCGCAACTAATGTCGAACCTGGTTCAGGCCCCATCAAGCCAACAAATGGTTTCATTGTCGGGACTTGAATCTTGCTGAGGAATGTGTGATAAGTGGTTCCCTACTAAGAAAGAGATTAAAAAGTGGATCAATTAGAAGCTGCACATGTTTGCAACCCAGGAGAACAAAAATTTGCACTTGTCAAAGGAAGAGTGGTTGAATAGTTGCCTATTTACAGATGAACATGAAATATTCCTCTGCTCTTCCCCTTGTGAATTGCATAAGTGGTTATCCAAATTAGTGGATAGTCAAGGTATGTGGAGGCTTGACGACCCTATTGTGTGGACCCCAGAATTGGTGAACGCTTGGAGGCTTCAGAAAATAACATCGTGCGGGTCATCGACCACTCGATCGATCGTATTCTAGGAGGATTCGCCACTGAGTTCATGATCGATATGTCCACTAGCTACAATAAAGCAGGGCACAGTTTCTTCAAGGGACCAAGAGGTAAGTATATTTTGGTGGTGCTGGACCCACCAAAATTCAAGGGATCACCCCAATATGAAGTCCCAACTAGACCTCACACCATTTGGTGTGGGAGTACCATCCGGTATGATGGCCTAGTTTCCATTATCTTAAATGTTTGCCTTAGCTCTTGCTTGTCCGCACAAGAGAGTGGTATGCTTTATCTTCGAATAGGGAGGTCCATGTGCCTGGTGATTAATAGTGTTACTTGTGTTAAGGTGCTTTCACCGAAGAGAGTAAGGGTGGGAGTGAGTCCCAAGTCGTATGGGAGGAAACCCAACTCTGTTATGAAAACACTACACAACAGGACATCCACAGCTTCCGAAGGAGGAATCCACATGGATGCGGCAGTCACAACACACAAGGGAAGATAGCACATACAACACTCAGTGGGGAATCCGCAGGAGTGCGACGGTTGTTATAGCAAGTTTACATGAAAGGTTCCATCTCATGTTTGTGAGGTGACCAACAAGGGTAGGACAATGTTAACAACATATGCAACACATTTTCATTAATATATATGTATTAGAACAATTGAATGAATCCAAGTGTTAAAACTATACATGCTAAAGAAACATGCATTACAAATGTTGAATATGAATCTTACAAACAATTACAACACATGTGTGAAAATGTGTTGGCCTGTTAGCAGGCTTCTGAATTAAGCGAAAGTTCCAAGACACATCGATACACCATACATCACTAACCCTGTGGGCAGGACATTGGAGCCACTACGTACTCCTCAAAGAAAATATTATAGACTCTCAAGGCTATATGGGAGGAGCCAAGGTGAAAAATTCCATTGCAGGTACAAATGAGGGGGTATTTATAGCCAAGGGTGAAACTGACCCTTGTGGTTGTTCGACTTCCCTCACGACTGTTTGACTTCCATGACCTTTCAACTTTACATGACTCTTCATATGACAAGTGGGTCTCTTCGACTTCCACATTACATTACATTGATTGAAAATATGGCCCACAATGGAGATGTGGACGACATGACTGATGACAAGACTCGAAATGGCAGTGTTGGTACATTCGTGTTGTTGTTGGTGTGCATGTCGAGGTGCAGTGTTATTGGGTGATGGATGTCCTCATGGTGTGATTTCTCATACAATTCTCATCATGAAGAAGGTACACTTCCATCAAGTTTGTTATGGCATGCTAGATTTGGACATTTGAACTATGACAGTCTCCCCTTATTGAAGAAAAATGGTGTTGCTGGTTTGCCTACAATTCCTAGAAAACTTAAGCAATGTGATGCTTGCATTCTAGGAAAGCATAGCAAACAGTCTTTTCATGATTCACATTCAAGAGCACATAGGAAGCTTGAACTTATTCATTCAGATTTATGTGGTCCAATGCCTGTTCCTTCTGCAAATGGAAATAAATATATCATGACATTTATTGATGACTACACCAGAATGTGTTGGGTTATTTATTGAAGAAAATTTGATGCTTTTCAAACATTCAAGAAATTCATAAATGGATTGAAAAATGATTGCAAAATCTCATATTGGTTCATATTTGGCAATGATAATGGAACAATACACATCAAATTAGTTGAAAACTATTCTTTGCCAACAGCGGAATCAAACATCGAACAACCATGGCCCTTATAATCCCCAACAGAAATGGTGTAGTGAAAAGAATGAATAAGGACAATCTTAAATAATGGACGATCCATGCTCTTCTTCAAAAGTAAAGAATAATGTTTGTGGGCTGAATGTTGTTCTTATGTGCTGCATATATAAAGAATAGATGTCCATACCTCTAATGCTATACAGAAACAAGACTCCTTATGAATTGTGGTATGGACATGTTCCTTCAGTAAAACATCTCAGGATCTTTGGTTCCACCTGTTATGCTTTGATACCAAAGGTACAAAGAAACAAACTTGGTGCTAGAAGTCGTAAGTGTATCTTCTTGGGGTATTCAAACACCTCCAAAGCATACCGCCTCTATGATGAAGTAAATAAAAAGTTTGTTGTATCTAGAGGTGTAATTTTTCTTGAATCATCCAAATCTGACAGTGTTGTTGAGAAGCAACGTGATCGCTTGGATAGATTCGCAAAAATGAAATCATTTCAAGAATTTAATATTCAGATTCCACATCTTGAAGGGGGATTCCTATTCTAGATCAACATGTGGAATCTTCTTCTGAATAACACTCTCCCCCGATTGAAACTCCAACAATGGATGATTCTTTAAGTGATGTAATTGATAGAATTGGGAGACTCAATCTTGATTCAGTCCCAACTCAATCAACAGAGAAGCCTGGACCATCTCGTAAAGGTCCCCCAAAGTGGCTGACAAAGATACTTGAAAGTGTTCATCCTGATGAAATTGGAAAAACAAGAGCCAGAAATTCAAACCGACAAAATGGAGGTGATGTAGATGACTCGAATTCACCTGTTGATATGGATGTTTCTTATGATTGTGAATTGAACTTGTCTACAGATTTTGAACCAAATTCCTTTAAAGAAGCTGCTTCTCATGATGAATGGAAAGAAGCAATGCAAAAGGAGTATGCTGCCCTCATAAAGAACGACACTTGGAAGCTGGTTGATCCTCCATTTGGAACCAAACCAATTGGCTGCAAGTGGGTCTACAAGAACAAGTACAAAGCTGATGCCTCACTTGCCAAGCACAAAGCTAGGCTTGTGGCAAAAGGTTTTGCACAGAAGGAAGGGGTCGATTATGAGGAAACTTT
>APFE030025627.1:140455-154311 GCA_000404065.3 Pinus taeda | reverse complement strand
TGTGTCGCTTTTTGTGCAAGACAAAAGGACTTTCAGGGAAACTTGTCACGTTTCACAAATCAGACATCAGAGTTATCTTTTAAGCCCTTTTCTGACTCCTAAAAACTGAAAAGATTGCCGAGCGTTTCTTTTACACTCGTTAAAACGGAATTAAAAGACGGTCCTCTTACAGCCCTTTTCTGACCGAAAAAACAAGAAAAGATTGCCGGATTTTTGTCGTTTCAAATTCGATATTGGAAATAAAACGACGTTTCCTTGATCGCTTTTTACTTTTCAGGTCAAAGACACTAACTATGAAAATATCCTTGGTCGCAAGATCAAGCGGTTCTCCTAGGTATTATTTTATACTTTTTCGGGCTTAGGAGACACAACTTACGAAAAAGTTAAATCTGGAGTCTTCTAAGTTTTTCAGACTCTCTAAATATGAAAAGCGCCGAGTTTCTCCTATACTGGACTCGTTAAAATTCACAGTAAAAGGACCTGTTCCATTACAAACAGGAACGGACCGCTCCTCCTTAGGGTTCGCATCAAAAACTAAGTTGGACTCATCCGAAGGATGAGCTTACAAACAAGCATATGTTATCCTCCTCAAGCTTGTAAAAAATAAAGAGGTACTTGCCAGAAATGGTGGGGGAAAAAATGAGAAGAATGAGCCTATTTGATATCTTTTTGTCTCAAGAAAAACCTTACTACCACTCTTGAACACGACACTTATTCATTCACCTGGGTTGGGAAATCCTTTACCTCACAGTTGACCAAGATCATTTGACATCTTTAGCCGGTTATGGGAGTCGACTTTGAATCATTTATCACCAAACCATCTGTCGTGTCGTTATGTGTTCAAGAGGTCTGTAAACAAAACATTCAACCGCAAAATACCTATCATTCATTGTGTCATCATTGATTCAGTCCTTGCAGCAACATTTCTTCAACTTGAACTATGGTTTCGTGTTGTGGGCTTGCCTGCGACGGGTCGCTTTCTATCGACATCAGCACATTATCTGGAGAGTTGACTTAGAAATCGTCAGTACCTTGGAGTCTGCATGCATCAATGGCAGGTTTCTCGCCCTCGACGTCAGTTTTCATCATTGACTTACGATCGAAGGATTCCATGAAATGTTCGACAGACTCATTCATTCACATCTCATGGATTGTGCTGGGTACTTTGAGAACCATTGACATTACTGGTGGTCTCTCTCACGCTTGTTAACAGTTTACATCATTGACTGGTAATCAAGTGGTTTCTACCATGTTTGACATCAACTCATTTATTCACATGGCTAGAATCGTACCAATTCGGGAAGTAGAGATGAAGACCCTGGATGTAGTTTCCACCATCCAGGCTGCGAGGAGTTTTGTATTCATTATGTTGTAGACCAATAATAAACAGATGGTTGCGTCCATACTGTGTCTACACAAGTCTATAATTATGATGTATTATGAAATCATTCCTGTATCAGAATAGTCAGTCCTAGTTAAAGTTTTTAATCTGAGTATGGGAATGCCTACCTCAGCGATGATATGATCTTATACATGTATTTTGTGTTGAAAATTGCAGATTCTGACCAGGCTCTCCACAAGATGATTCTCGAAATGATAAAGTACTTCACCTTTCCTATATGATATAACACCCATATCTATTACAGGCTTCGTACTTTAGGGGGCAATCTGTTACACTGAAATTTGTCACCATGACTATCTGCAGTTAATATGGCTCCATCAATAGTCATATTATCCTCCTTGTCAAGCCTCATATCTCTGCTCTTCATGTCAAACTTCAAAAAGAGAGAAAGTCACTTAAAAACATGTTTATCTCTGGGTACGCAGGTTCTCTCTACCTTGCCTGCGTGTACGCACTCCAAACACACTGTACCTACGTACTTGTATGCTTTGTAAGCCAAAGGTTGGGTGCGTACCCCTGTAAAGGTCAAAAGGCGTGATTTTCATCTTTAAAAAGTTACTTGTGGTCACTTCTAGAGCCTTCTAGAAGAGTGTTTGATGTGTATTGACCGCCTCCAGATGGTTCATGCATCCCTATGATAGAGGAGCTTATCCCATCAAGAGAGGAGCTACCCCATCCAAAAGAGGGAGTATCCCATTGATGTTGGAACTGAATAACCTCCTCTAGAATATTATAAATACAGGCATTGGGCCAAGGGAGGGGAGGTTGAAAGCTGAACATTCTAAAGGGTAATGCTGCTGGAATTAGGACTTCCATTGTTGACTTGTGAGGAGAGATCACTATCCTTCCTTGTTGCCATATTGGGAGTGGGTGAGCTTGTCAAAGTAGAGGAAATCTCTTGTGGGACCCTGGGAGGAGCTTGCACAACACCAAGGCTCAGGTTGTAATGGTTCCTTTTTTGTTTCCTTAATACAAATAAGTCCATTCTTCTCAATGATTTGTTGTTAATGAATTATTTCATGTACTCCTTGGTCTATGTGATGAATATGCTTTGTTTTATGATGAATATTCAGGTGTTATGTAATCGTTTGCTTTGTTAGTGTATGCAGGTCTTAAAGTGAAGGAGGAGCTCATCTGGATCAGCAAGGCTGGACTGCTACAACAAGCGTTGGACCTAAGGTAAGATCGGAAAACACTTGATCTCTCATAGAATAACGTGTGTTTAGAGAAGGATTGCTCTTGTTTGGTTTGTTTGTCACTAGAGAGTCTTAGACTCCTAGGGAGGTTAGGTTTGTCCGCAAAAATAACTCTTTCCACATGACAATGAGTCACTCATATGCTACTGTCATCATATGCATAACGATAATATAATATAGTTATGATACAAGATTCCTATAGTTTTTGGCACTCATATGGATGAGGATTGTTGTTGTTGATGATATCAAGAAATCTTGACAAATGATAGTGAGCTCAGGATACATAGTGCTGGATACATGAATGATTACTCAAAGTTGCATTGTTGGAGACATGATGATGATGATTTCTTACCTATATGATGATACTTACATATGTTAATTGATGTAGATGTTCCCAAGTGATGATACTTGGATCATGCAGATCTTGATGTTGATGAGATGGCTATCACATTTTTCACATACGATATAATGTGAATGATTCAGTTGTTGATCTAGATGATGCTTATGGAGTAGATCATACATTGTGTATGATAATTTTTTATGCCTATCATGGTCTTATTTAGATGTTTGGTCTTTGTTATAAATGTCATGTAAAGGTCATATCAAGACTCATGATGTAATAGTTTGTCTCTATCTATTGTAGTCATTTGATGAATCGCTTTTGCTCATATGATGTAATTTGTACCCCCATTATGCATGGGATGGATGATGTAAGGTTCTTGTATAAACTTTTCATGTATCCCCACTTGGTTGGGTGGATGAGTCGATATTGATATACCTCCACTTGGTTGGGAGATGGATGTATGTATGAGTCTTTGGTGATAGGAAGGTCACTTATGATGTATGGAGTCATGTTCTTTCTTGTAGAACATCCTTTTGCAGACCCTACTTATAGTCAGGGGGACCATGAACAACTCACTTCAGCAGAGCAGAGACTTCAGCATGTACTCAGAGGGAGCATGGACAGATTGGTACATGTTACACAGTAATTTGTCACCATCCCTGTTACTCCTCTCTTGCATCTTGGAGGACTCATTCCGGGACTTGTGGGAAGTGATAAGACTTGAAACCACTTGCATCATTCACCTCTGAACATGAGCTGCATATGCCCTAAAGACATCTCCTGCACCTTGCCCTTAAAAACAACCCTTTTTACATTAGCGCTGGCCCACTGTGTTATGCCCGTGCCAATGGGGAAATTCCTATAAAAGGGGCGTGCCATTAGCGCTCTGTCCTAGAGTCGCAATCGCGCCAACCTTTTTGGGCAAAGTTTTGAACTAATCAATCTCCGAAAGTTCTATCCAACTCATTCACCAACTGAATCCAAGTTAAGTGAGGATGGTTTGGCTTCAAATCTCCTTGAATGGGAAGTAGTTTTCCACCATTCCAAGTGATGAAGCCAAATCCATTATTGGTGCGATTGATCTTATCTCTTCCTTTTCATCTATAAAAGCTTGTTTCCATGGCTTGAGCAAGCTAGTTCTGATTCTAGTGGCAATACTTGTGCTCAAAGGAAGATATCAAGAGATTAGAGTTGCAAGAGTCTTCTTTGTGTCCATAAGGCTTTACCTAAGTAAGGAGATCTTGTCACCAAAGAGAGAGAGAGGTTTGTCCCTCATCCCTTCAAGCTTTACAAGACTTGTGTAGTTGAGCACCCAGCCAAAGGAGGACTTGACGTCACGACGCTAGTTGTATTCTCCTTTGTTGATTATTAATAATAGATGACTATCATTATGGTTCCATTCTCATTGTACTTGTAATGGTTGATGTTGAATTATATCCTTCCTCACTGATGTATAATTGCATATATTGGATTTCACGCTTGTGTTTGTGTTGTTCCCTTTGTGTGCAGGTGTCCATTCACCGAGATAGTGGAGGATTGTAACCGGCTAAGACAAAGGAGCGTGGGCGACGTTTCTTCTACGAACAAAAGCATTGGAACTCAAGTAGGTCTTCATCACCTACCTTTTATTTACAATTAGGAACTTGTGTGATAGCATTGTTTGGTTGTTGCTAGACCCATTTTGGGCTAGTAGGGATCGCCTCTATTCGTAGAGGGGATTTACCTCTCCAACAATTTGGCGACTCTGCTGGGGAGTTTAGCTTGTTGTTTAATTTGTAAACTTAGACTGAGTCTGAAGCACGGCCAGATAGCCTTCGAAACAATATTGCTTTGCAGTAGTGAAGTAGATAAAAGCCGCTCTAGTCAATCTCCGGTTTGGTTTACAGACTGAACAATTTGGAGTTTGTCTTGCCTCTTTGGTTTTCTCTTGTTTGTTTGCTTGGATAGCTTTTTGGATTTGATTTCTTGTTGCCTCTTGCTTCCTGGCTTGCCTAGATACTGTAACCGAGCTTTAGACCGCTTATTTTTCTTTTTGAATTGGCAAACTTCATTAGCGCATTTTTTGCTTTGACAGTCGCGCTATTGGCCCTTGTTGCTAACTGACAACCCACACCAATCCCTGCTTAGCGCGAGTTACAGCCGGACAGTCGCACCAGGCCTCTTAGCTTTTGAATTCACTTGTTTGCCTGCCTTCTGAGCTTGGATTTACATCTTGCCACGCCCTTTTCAATTACTAGAGTGTGTTTGATCCTTCTTTGACTAGTTTTTAACCTTTGTCCTTCGGGTGTTTGCCTCTTTCTATCGATTTCACACCTCAACCCTAGGGAATCTAGTGGCAGTGTGTGTCGAGCCTTCTATGGGAGTTTTGGGTTTCTTGATTGTCCAGTTGACTTTGTGATTGCTTTCCACACTCGTTCAGTGATTGTTGAAGTGTTTTTGATTGATTTCTGAGTGACTTGCTTTTTCTTGCTTGGATTTCATTCTAGCTTTGTTCGAGCTTAGATCACATAGCTCGTACAAGCCTTTGTTTTCCTTTTGATTTGGAGAACTGTTTTAGTGTCTTGGGATTTCATTGTGTTCTCATTGAGTGAATTTGTCTCTTTTACTCAGTGTTATTGTCTTTCAAAATTCATTCTAGTGCATTGTGCCTTTGAAAAGAAATCAAGTAATCTCTTTTGCATTCAATAGTTAATGGAATAGAACTTTTCGTTGAATTGTATTATTGAAAAGAAAAAGTTTATTTATTTTCCATTAGCTACATTAGGATGTTTGATTGATTGTGCTCATTTTGTTTGATTGAAAATTCTTAACCTTCTCGTAGTTAGTATTCATCGAACGAAATGGTATTCTTTGGCATATAGCTTGCATCTAGGCAATTGTGAAAGATCACATACGGTAGGACCTAAAATCGAAACTTAACTGAAGATCAACCATAAAATAAACCAAATAAACTTAAAAATGCATTGGAACATAATGCTCACATTCTAGAGGTCTAGGCTAGAGACGTGCTCCGGCGTCGTTAAACCTAGTCACTTTTGTTCTCGCATTAAGGTTGGGTGATTCCTCCTTGTGTGATTCAACTGTGATCTAGTACAGACTTGTGCTCCCACGTTCCGTCACATATATATGGGGAGACTCCACTAGGTTATCATCCTTGATCCACAGGAAGCCGTGTCTACCGCCTTATAGCCCGTAACGCACCGAACACAACATTCGGGAAGATTGACTGCCGTACGGAAAGTCCTTGCTTTCATATGATTGCTAAGGTGTATATGCAGTTTTACGGATTGTCTGGTAAACCCCTTGCCTAGTTTCTCCAGAGCAGTCACTTTTTGATCCTTTTCGGACTCCTTAAAAGAAAAGGCTATATTGAGCATTTGTCACTTCGGGCTCATTAAATATTTGAAGGCGACTAGAGTCATCTTTTGTCCTTTTATCGACTCTTAAAACATGAAAAGGTCAAGTTGTGTCCTAATGTCTTAAAAATTTATTCGACCACGATTACATTTACCTTGTTAGATCTTGTTTGCGTTTAGTTTTGAGTAGGGTCTCTTATCGTTAGCTTGTCTAGGATCTTTGTTTGATCATCCTAGCGGATCCATCGATCCCATCTCCCGTCCCAAGTGACCAAGGGTCTCCTTCTTCTGCTGCCCCTGAGACACCGGTTTGTGCTGACACTTTCCCCGTTATTCCAAGTGTCCAACCGTTGAACTCTCGTGCTCCAGAGGACGAGCTTTACGACTTGTTTTGCAACCCTGTTTGGGAGCCTTTTGAAGAGGATTTTCCCTCTACTCTTGTTGGTGTTTCATCCCTGATGGCTTCTTCCGACATGGAGGATACATCTCCTGTATCGAGTGGAACGCCTGTTATATCGAGTATTGATACTCCCATCTCGGCTACATCCCCAGTTATCTCTACGCCCTACACTGTTACACCTCTCGGTATCACAGTGCCGGCGCGCTATAGATCTCTAAGGGATGCTATGGGCTCTGCGAGTTCCTCTGCTATGTGGGATAATAACATTGTTCCCACTATGGGACCTTTTGTTTCCCAGGTTCACCATACTGCTGTCACATCAATTCCAACCAATCCGACCGTTTGTGTCGCGTCATCGACTCCAGTTGCTAGTGCCGTTACGACATCTTCTGTTGTAACTACTGTTGCCGGCCCATCCCGAGGCCCGGCACGTAGTGGTCCATCAGCACATGCTGCTAGAGTTGCTCATCCTGTAAGTGGTGCCCAACCTTCTTCTGATCCCATTTCAGCAGGGGGGGCATATTCTTAGTACTTGCATGCTGTCCAAAACCCAGGTGGGCAAGGCCCTTATTATGATCCTGTCAATCATTATTTGTATACCTCCTTGCAAACTGAGCCCACTATTGAGGGTACAATTCCGTTGAATGTGGCTTGGGGTACCACCGGTTATGGTGGTGGCCAATTCCGTCCGGGTCAAGGGCAGCCGTCCCAAGGACCACC
This sequence comes from Pinus taeda, assembly GCA_000404065.3. Taxonomy (NCBI): domain Eukaryota; kingdom Viridiplantae; phylum Streptophyta; class Pinopsida; order Pinales; family Pinaceae; genus Pinus; species Pinus taeda. The sequence continues at coordinate 146,894 of APFE030025627.1, read as the reverse complement.
CTACCAGGGTCAACCATCCTACTCGCAGCCTAAGCATGGGCAGCAGTATTATGGCCAGACCTATCCAGGTCAACCTGGAGGCTCGCAAGGACAACCCTATCAGGGACAACCTTTGGCCTCTGGTGGTCCATCTTATACATATCTTGGGCAACCTTCTAGAAACCCGGGACAACCTTATGCTCAACAAGGACAACCTGGACCCCAGCAGGGATACCCTTCGGGTCAACCCTATGGGAACCTAGGACAACCTTACGCGCAGCAAGGACAACCCGAAAACCAACAAGGCTACCCTTCTGGGCAAGGTGGCCAGCCTTACGCACAACAAGGCCAGCCCACTGCTCAGCCTAGTTAGCCATCTGGTCTACAAGGAAAACCTTCGGTTGCGCAAGGACGGCCAAACGCCCAGCAAGCTCAACCTTCTGGGCAAGTAGGTCTGTCTCAGATGCAACCAGGACAACCTTCCGGCCAGATGGCCCAACCTCAATCTTCGCAAGGATATCTCTCTGGGGCGGCTCAACCGGGCATGTAGATGGTTCCTGCTTCACAGCCTCAACCCAGTTACCAACCCCAGAATCAAATTGGTCTCCAGCCACAAGGTGGGTACCAATCCCAACCTTCTTATTAGATGCCGCCTGGTTCCCAGGCTAAATATGGAGCCCAGCAACCGTATGGATACCAGCAACCCCAGGGGCAAAATCAATTTGCCCCGTATCAAAATTACCAACAACCGCAGGTCAACCCTTATCAAAATTATCAGCAACCTGCAGGGCAGTATGGTAACCAATGGGGCGCTGGGGGGCAGAACCAGTATCAACCATCCGGTTACGTATATAATCCTTATGGACAAAATTCCTATGGACAGGGTCCTTTTGGACCTGGTCCGTCGGAGCAAGGTCCATGGGGGCAACCCGCGACTGGATGGAACTCTGGCCCTACCTCATATCCGCAGATGTCCTTCAACCTGCAGTTACCATTTCTAGCGACGTTGGAACTGCCTGATGTGTCGAAGTTAACAGATGATCCTATTTTGCATAATCCACAATGGCCACCAGTTCCAACTAAAATACCCGGCGACTGTCCCAAATTCGACGGCAAAGCCAGAGAGGATCCTCAAGCCCATGTAATGACTTATCACCTATGGTGTTCGTCTAATTCATGGCTTGATGATTCGATTCGACTTCGCCTATTCCAAAGGACTCTCATCGGCTCTGCCGCTAAATGGTACATTGAATTGACGCGTGTGTCTTTTCAAGACTTTAATTCATTGGCTATGGCGTTTCTCACTCATTTTCAGCTACCCATTCGGTACGAGACAGAGACCCATCTCCTTATGTCTCTCAAGCAGGATACGGCTACGCACATCTCTGATCATATACATGAATGGAGAAGGCGTCGCTAGTTGATCAAGTTTTGGATTCCTGATCAACTCCTCACCGATTGGTTCATGACTTCCTTTGTCCCTAAGATTGCACGGGACATTGCTATGGGAGCCTGCGTGGCTGAAGAGCAAGCGATCGCGCGTGCTCAGTACCTTGACTTAGTTTACTCTCAGTCAGGTACTTTGTATGAGTATTTTCCTAATGCCCCGAGACCCGGTACATCCAAAGGTCCACCGAAGCCATCCGTCAATGGATTTATTGGCTCTGTGAATCCGTCATCCAAAAAATCATCTTCAAACCCTGGGAAGCAAAAGTCAGATGCTTCTAACAAAAACACTTCTCAGGGTGGTTCAAATTCTGGAAGTACTTCCGAGGTTAACGTCGTCCAGTCCATCATGGCGAGTAAGGCCTCAAAAGGAAATAAAAAGGGGAAATGAAAAAATAAATCTGAATAACCTAAACAGGAGTCCTCCAAACCTCCATCCGAGGAAGGAGCTAAGCGCAAACCCAAATATCCTTGTCTCATTTGTGAGGAGGATCACTACACTAAGGACTGCCCAAGGCGGTATGAGGTTAGTCGTTTGTTGAAAGGCGCTCCTGGGATTCCTGCGGTTCTTAAAGAACCTTTCCCCTCTCAACAGACTCAAATGGTGGCCGATCCATCTTCTTCTCCCTTTGGTTCCCAAGTCTTCATGGCTGGATCCATTCCCGTTCATGTAACGACTCGAACAAAGGAGTATCCGTCGTCTACCGGGAAGGAGCCCGAGGTTCCCTCAAGCGCTCCTTCATCCAGCTCTGGTCCACTCCACATCGAGAGACCAAGTACTGAGACGACCATCCGACCCCCTCCCAAAGGAGTACTCAGGAGATCATCTTACAACCCAAATGCTCGTGCTACTCAGCATTATAGCATAGTTGAGGACTTAGCGCAGGCTCCGTCGGCTATGTCTGCCTTAGAAGTTCTCCAGAGCTGCCCCCCTCAGAGGAAGTCCCTGCTATCGACCATCGGTGGCATCAACCCGGTAGATTCGGATCTGATTACCTTTGATCTCGAGAGCCATGTCCCAAGGCTGCCTCATCAGATCACTTTTCTTATACAAGTCATCATCAATGCAAAAACGATCCATCGTACAGTTATTGATGAGGGCGCGTCAACTTGCATCATGTCTATTGCTTGTTGGAAAGCGATCGGGTCTCCGACTCTGAGCCAGTCTCCTACGACGTTGGAAGCTTTCGATGGGAGAGAATCTTGTCCCTATGGTATTCTTCAATGATTGCCAATTACTTTAGAAGGAAAAATTGTTGAAGTAGAAGTTGAGGTCGTTGACGCAAATCTCACTTACAACCTCCTTCTGGGCCGGAGTTGGACGTATGCCATGCATGCCGTGGCTTCATCCCTCTTCCATGTCATCCGTTTCCCTCACCAGGGGAAAATTGTCACGGTAGACCAGCTCTCCTTCTTCGCTTCTTCTTCTGAAGGAAATGTGCCTTTCGTCGAACATACCTCCGTTCCTTTTGAGAGTGTGGGAGCCGAGCTCTTTAAAGATCCCGCCCTCATGGGTGTTTTCTCCCTCCCACCTCCCAACCTCGCCTCCATCAATATGATTTCAATTTGTTCTGATCCCTGGGTCCTTCCCCCCATCGAACAGATAGAATCGTGGGGCGAGGAGATGCCGTTGAGTCCCGCCGAGCTCAACTACATTGAAATCGCTGCTGCATCGGCCCCTCCTACTGAACCCGCTTCTTTAAGCGGAGCTCTTGACTCATACGACTATTCCCCCTAGCTTGGAGAATGTGCCTCCTCGGATCCATTAAAGGAAATATTTCCTTCCGACGAAGCCATCATAGAGACCATGTCTCTTGAGGAACCTCCGTGGTCCCATCTTCACCACCGTTCCTCATTTCTCCCTACCCTCCGGGAAACGTTGGCTTGTCTCGAGCGGTTTGCTCCGTGTGTCCCTTCACAACCTCTTCAAACGCCTGTTCAGATCTATCAAGTATCATCTAAAGGGAATTTGGGGAACATTACGCAGACCCAACCTATCGACATCTCTGTCAAACTAGGGATTGTCGAGAACATCTATATAGGAGTCACTTGCACTCCCGAGGAGATTCAAATCTACATAGCGCTTTTTCGTGAGTTCCGTGACATCTTTGCATGGTCTTATGAAGAGATGCCCGACATTGATCCAAACATTGTAGAGCATGAGATACCTACGTATCCAGGAGCCAAACCTGTTCGTCAGCGTTTACGCCCTGTGCACCCCCGTAAGGCCATAGCTATCAAAGTGGAAGTTGAAAAACTCCTTAAAGCTGGTTTTATTTATCCTATCCCACTCACAGATTGGGTCTCAAACATTGTCCCTGTGGATAAAAAGCAGGGTACTATTCGTGTCTGTGTCGATTATCGTGATATTAACCAAGTCTGCCCGAAAGATAACTACCCCACAGCTTTCATTGACCAACTCATTGATGAGTGTGCAGGGAGTGAAATATATTCGTTTATGGATGGCTTTTCTGGCTACAACCAGATTAATATCGCGCCCGCTGATCAACACAAGACAGCCTTCATCTATCCGTGGGGTACTTTCGCTTACAAAAAGCTCCCTTTTGGTCTCAAGAATGCTGGTGCCACTTTTCAACGTACGATGTCTTACGCCTTTCACGATATCCGGCACATCGTACAGCCTTATTTGGATGACCTTCCCGCTCATTCAGCTAAGCACTCAGACCACCCGTCACATCTTCGCGAGATTTTTCTTCGCTGTCGACATTACAATATCCGACTGAACCCACATAAATGTGTCTTCTGCGTAGAATCTGGCCGACTTCTCGGGTTTATCGTCTCCTGAGAGGGCATCCGCTTGGATCCCCTTAAATTCGAAGCCATTTTGAATCTCCCTCCCCCTGCTTCTTTGCGGCAACTGCAGAGTCTGCAGGGTAAAGCTAATTTCTTACGACGATTTATCCCGAATTATGCCGAAGTGGAAAAGGGTTTCACGCGGTTACTCAAGCGCGAAACCCCATTTCGATGGGATGCCATAGCTGAGGAGTCTTTTGAAAATCTTAAAACTCTTCTCGTTTCCGCCCCTTTGTTGTGGCCCCCGAATTATCATCGCGATTATACGCTATATTTGGCCGCTGCTGATATCACCATCGGTATGGTTCTGGTACAGGATGATGACGATGGAATCGAACATGTTATTTACTACCTTAGCCGCAACTTGTTAGATATGGAAACTCGATATGCTTATGTCGAGAAGTTGGCCCTCGCTGCTGTTTGCGCTGTTCAACGATTCCGTCACTACATCTTGTTGTCTACTATGACAGTGATCTCCGATTGCAACCCCATGACCTATATTCTGTCACGACAATTGCTGGGAGGAAAATATTCGAAGTGGATAGTCATCCTCCAAGAGTTTGACTTGGAATTTACTGCTGCCAAGTCTAAGAAATCACTTGTCTTTGCCGAGCTGTTGTGTTCTTTGCCATCCCCTGCTGCCTCCTCTCAGTTAGAGGATTCCATTCCAGACGAAACTCTCTTCCTCATCAACACCCTCGATCCTTGGTACGAGGATATTATTGTCTACTTGCAGACGTCCTCTTTCCATCCCGAGACCTCTAAGGATGCTCGTCGATGGATCCGACATCAAGCCCAACCATATCGCATCGTTGGGGACACCCTGTACCGGCTCGGTGTCAATTTTGTTCTTCGCCGATGCTTGACCTTCGAAGAAGCTGAGAGAGTTCTGAATGACTGCCACTCTGGTGCTTGTGGTGGTCACATGTCTGGATATGCCACTGCACAGAAAATCCTCCGTGCTGGCTATTTTTGGCCTTCCATTTTCAAGGATTGCATTCTTGCTGTCCGTTCATGTCATGAGTGCTAGATTTACCAACGGAAGATGCGTGCACCCCCTTCTCCGCTGCACCTCATTGTAACCCTCGGCCCCTTTTCCAAATGGGGCATCGATTATGTGACCTGTAACCCTCGCTCAGCTGGGGGGCATGGGTAAATCATCGTTGCTGTAGATTATTTCATGAAATGGGTTGAGGTGATGCCTACATTGTCAGAAGACGGTCACACCATGGCGCAGTTCTTGTTCAATCATGTTATTTCGCGGTTTGAAGTACCCCAAGCCATCGTCACTGATCACGGAAAACATTTTCGTAATCACATGATGACCGAGTTAACAACCCAGTTGGGCCTTAGGCATAATAGTTCGACCCCGTACTATCCTCAGGCAAACGGTCAAGTGGAAGCCATAAACAAGGTTTTGGTCACGATGCTTCAAAGAACTGTAGGCATGCATAAGTCCAATTGGCATCTGATGTTGTTCTCTACTTTGTGGGCCTACCGTACCTCCGTGAAGGACGCCACTAGTTTCACTCCTTTTCAGTTAGTTTATGGACTAGAGGCGACCCTTCCTATTGAGTGTGAGATTCCTTCATTGAAGATAGCCGTCGAGTTACTCCCTGATACTACTCCAGTAGAAGAGCAACTTCTTTACTTAGAACAGCTGGATGAGACCAGTCGTCTAGCCTCCCTAGCTATTGAAGCTCATAAGAAGCGAGTGAAAAATCACTTCGATAACGCTATCAACCCCCGCTCTTTCATTGAGGGAGACCTAGTATTGCTCTATGATCAAGCTAACGATAAGCTGGGGGTAGGAAAACTCGAGCCTATGTGGCATGGGCCCTATATTGTGAATTTTTTTTTACAAAAAGGTGCCTATGAGCTTATAGATTATGAAGGTAATCCCCTAGATAGGCCCCGAAATGGGCTTTATCTCAAAAAATATTATGCATGAAGTCCAGGCACTCTCTCTTTTTGTACATGCGTATGCTTTCAATAGTGTGTTGTGTGTGCGTGTTAATTTAGTTTTTATTTCGGTATGTCGGCATGATTTATGCTTATTGTGTCTTTTTCTTCTTGAACAGATGTCTGGATCGCCTTACGTTGGTTTCGCTGATGGTGCTTCCCGCAGTACTCGCAACTTGTCATCTGCGGCATGGGTGATCTACGATCCTCATGGTGAGTTAGTAGATATTCAAGGGGT